>CM038795.1:94886870-94929874 GCA_021764765.1 Vicia sativa
ATTTTTGTTAAAAAATCAATATTTTCTATTTATTTCATTTGAAAAAATTAAATAAATAATACATTATGTTTTATTAAATTTGAAAACAATTATTAATCTTGGATGCCACGGATATATTAGATATTTTCAAACAATTTGTTTTTTTTTAAATGTAATATAAAAATAAACAAATTAAAATTTATAATAAGAAAATTAATTTTTTTTACTGTGGATGCATTTTTAAATTTATCTTTGTGAGTTTTAGTTGATTTATATATAAAAATATTAAATTATAATTTAGCTTTTGGATTTGATAGTACCAAATATATTTTTTTTTTATTATAATATTCTATCTAAAATATTTCCAATGAATTAAAATACTGAATTTATGAATACAAGTATTTTTAAGGATCATATAGTTTATTTTTTATTTCCATTAAAAAAATTAAATCCTGGTTTATGGATTTGATAGGACCAAATATATTTAAAACATAATATTCTATCTAAAATATTTCCAAGGAGTTAAAATGCTGACTTTATGAATAAAGTATTTTTAAATGTGATATAGTTTATTTTTTATCTCCATTCAAAAAAGTAATTAGATTTCTATATTTAAAATATTTAGTGTATCCAATTTCATGATAAAGTATTATTTAATCAACCAAAATACCCACAATTTCAACTAAAGAACACATTAGGCCCTTTGTGGATGGAATAATACCGGCCTACAAAGAACAATGAATTATATGCAAGTGTTTCCGCTTCTAAAAATAATTATCCATAAAAGTGGCGCTGGGGCGATTAGCAAAAAAAAAATTGGTTGAAACCACAAAAATCTCAATTCTTAGGTTGATGCTAATATATGCATAGATTAGGTGACTGGATAAACTTTAGAAATATTGCTCGATCCTTATCTAGATTAGTTAAGTGAATGAATTTTAAAGATGTTTTGTTTCGGTACTGTTTTTAGAAATCAAAAGTTTATTTTGTTAAAAAAAATTAATATTTTTCTATTTATTTCATTTGAAAAAATTAAATAAATAATAGATTGTGTTTTTTATTAAATTTGAAAAAAATTATGTGCGGATGCACGGATATCTTAGATATTTGAAACAATTTGTTTTTTTTTAAAATGTAAATATAAAATAAACAAAATTAAGTTATATGTAAGAATTAATAAATTAATTTTTTCTTGTGGATGCATTTTAAATTTACCTTTGTGAGTTTTAGTTGATTATATATAAAAATGTTCTTACATAATTTAGCTTATGGATTTGATAGTACTAAATATATTTGCAACATAATATTCTATCTAAAATATTTTGAATGAATTAAAATCTGAATTTATGAATACAAGTATTTTAAGGATCATATACTTTATTTTTATTTCCATCAAAAATAAATCTGGTTATTGGATTTGATAGCACCAATATATTTGCAACATAATATTCTATCTAAAATATTTCCAATGAGTTAAAATCTTGACTTTATGAATAAAGTATTTTTAAAGGTGATATAGTTTATTTTTTATCCATTAAAAAAGAAATTAGATTTCTATCTTTAAAATATTTAGTGTATTGTAACACCAAGTATAATATACGTCTAGAATATACATTATACATAGTATTATTTGGTACTAATGTGATCATAAGTACTAACGGCATGCAATATACATGTCCTTGAATAAAATACAATGTGGTACATAGCATACAATAGTTGCCTAGAAATAAATAAAAACTAAGATCTAAGTACAATATCCATCATTATACGAAATACCACAATGAGAAGATTATGAACTCAAATCCATGAAACATCATTCATGAGCTTCCTCTTTTCTTTAACAAGCAAGAACACGAAAAACAACAATAATGATGGGGAGATAATAATCTCGGTGAGTCCTCCATCCTAAGGTCCACTTTCGGCTCTATAGGTTTCTACCTAATTTCTAACTCAAAGTGTTCACCTTTAGATTACGTATGCATCACTCGCACCATGTAACTAGGACTTGAGCAACTAAAGATAATATTTAATGTATGGAAACATGTCACAGGTGCTCACTCAATAAATCACTATTCGGATCGACAAACATCTTTCCCAAACCGGAACTCGTCTAGTTCGGGGCTGGAGTCACAGATATTTGTATGGTGTTTTCATATGGATGTCGAGGTTTCATGGGACTCGAACCACTTTAGAGCATCACTCGTATGGGACTCGAACCCACTTTGAGTATCTTTAATAGTATGGGACTTGAACCCACTTGGGTGTCCACGTCTCTGGGACTCGACCACTTATGAGACAAACTCTTCTATGAGCTCGAGCCATTTTATGAGGTCTTGAATCATGGGTACCTACATCGAAGCACACTCTAGATAAGTATCTCAGTTGGGATGTCGTACAATCAGGAAAACTCCAGAATACGTGATTAGGTTCTCGTATACTCACGATTGTTCTCATCAATCACTAGGTGATCTATGTCACCAATTCTCATGGCATCATAACATGATCCATTCTCATACAAAAACATATTCCATACAAAGCATGTTCATTTATTATTGACGAATACTTGACTATGATACACACTGGTATCATTCATCCAAGTTTCACCACTTAAGACATTTCATAACCTAAGTTATCTTTCAAGTTCCTCACCTAGTTATACTCCTAGGTTTCCTCACTTATCATCATGATGTTTTACTCAATCTCATGTTATCAATATAATCAATAGTTTATAACATTTATCTCATCCATGGTTCATATATAATAGCTATCACAATGTCATCCAATTTATGGCGCATACATTACGTATCCAATGTACCTTGAATACACATAACATAATATGCCTTCACAACCTGAGTCAAATCATTAATTTCCTTCTCATCACTTGATGATGCATTGTATTCTTTTTCTAATGAGTTTCAACCTCATCACAAAGCGGTACAATTCTTTTTATAGTGGAAAAAGTAGATCAATTCATTTCACAATCAAGCGTACAAAACACACATAATAATCCGACTTCCTAATAAACCATAGACAATTCCATCACAAAACTCACTCATTATAATATTCTGCTTTCACACATTACATAATGAGTATCCGTCCAATTCTCTATGGTAGGAATAATCAAACTCAAAGAAATTCTACAATGGAATAGCTCATAGAATTCCTCTCTATATTTAGTTCTATCAATTATCTATCTAATTCTTTTGACCACATCAAAATGGATTTGAAACTCGTTTAATTCATCATTTTGACTTAATAAAATATTAATGTTAAATTTATTCATTGCACAATGATTGCAGCCAGACCCTAAGCCGATGGTATGTCTACTGCTCCATAACCAGTAAGACTGGGATATTCAATCGATTGACATTCGTGTTTCAAACAAGCTTATGTCCCATTATAAAGTTTTTAGTAAATTAAAAAATGCTTTTCATTGAATTCTAAAGTTAACTCTTGGTCGTATCATTACTAATTGGACGTTATATAGTAAATACATTAAGTATGATGTACATAATTAGCAATGAGAGGATATCATTCTTTTAGAGAATATATTTAGTCATGAAGAAGCGGTTGGAAGATTTTAAACAAAAGCAAGGTTGTATCCCATGAGATATTTAATGGGAATATTGATATAAATTGGCTCTATAAAAATAGTAGACCTTGAATTGATATATCCAAAACATTAAGGAAGACTAGTATAAGGCTATTAAACCTATGTTAAATTAATACCTATGCATAATCACTTTCGAGACAATGTTACGCTACTAATTTAAGATTAACTTATTCTATGTGATTCTTCTTCTATCACATAATTTGCAACAAGCGCTAGTAATTGGTCTAAGTTGGGTTCAGTCAACAGTTTGAAATTTAAGCATAAATCAAGTTTCTGATGAATATTATGACTAATTATTTTATTGGAATAATAAACACAAAACATGTCATCATATATCTAATATTGTTATAATATATCAAACATTTCATACCATGAACTTCATATCATACAAGAATCAACACTACTAATTTCATTTCATACTCGTAACAAAACACAAACCTAAATTCCCTTTTCATGGATGTTCCCACTAAAGTTATTTAACTAAGAACTCACCTTAAAATCATGAATATGATGGAAATTGATGAAAAGAAATGAATATGAATATAGATTAAAGCTTCCTCATCTTAGTATTTTTCCCTTATTCTTTTCTTCTTTCCCTTTCTTATTTCGGATATCTCTCTTTCTCTTCTTACCCAAATTTTTCTTTTCTTCTTATACAACAACATACATATAATAATAATATATATAATGTGTAACATAACCAAAGTTAATAATAAAATATCTCAATTGATATTTTCTTACTACTAGATCAAATGACTCATTACTAATGTTACCAATATATTCTTTTGAATATTAATTAATAATGGTCAGTATCTTTAATAAATATTGATATTTTACGAGTTATTAATTACTCTATTGACCTCAATTGACATCAACTAACAACTAATAGGTAGTTAGGGATATCACGGGATATTACATTCTTCCCTCCTTAAATTAAAATTAGCCAATTTAGTCAAATAAAAAAAGTTTCTTATAATCCTCTTGAGTCAACACTTTACTTAAGCTTTCTATCAAATTATGACATACTTTCGAATTCGAATTATCTTTACTAACAAAATACCATCTCTTGAGTATTAAAACTCCTTGAATTTAATTATATAGTATTCTCAAATTCCGATTAACTTCTAACCTTTTTATACTCCACTCATCCGACATATCGTAAGACTTCTTCATTATACTATGAATACATTACTTGCTTCATTGAATTGAGTTATCCAACATCTATAGTTCAACACCTAACTCTAATTGGATAGATAATACTTACCAACTTCGGTTGATTCTATATACAACTTTCAACCTTCGTATAATTCCTTCAATAAAAACATCTGGTTTAATACATAGTTTATAATCACCGTGCAATACCTCATTGAACTATCTTAATGCTTTAACTCTCATAATAAATGGATTCATAGTTCTTGAATTATGGTTGGAAACAAAACGTTTTATTTTAACACAAGAAGAAACATGGAAACTAACAAAATCATGCATAGATTATCAGGATAAAACTATATCAATATCACTTGACTTGATACCACATACTACAAGCATATACACTTGGTGTTCTACTTCTCTCGTACTAGTACACCATGATAAAACACTTTTCCTGAGATTGTCTTACATTCATTCCTACAAGTAGTTATATATCTGATCCTCCAAAAGACTTCACCATTCCTTCCACCAGTAACTCTTTATTATAGAATTCCAATTGACACATTGAACACGAGTTTCATAACTATTACTAACTAGTTCATACTACTTCTTAGAAAATCCATACTTTCTCTAGCAGACTTCTACAATCATACTAGAACCTTACCAAATATTCCCAGCATAATAACTTGTTGCTTACAAAGGATGAAGGATATGACAAACACTTCCACAGTTAAGTACATATGAGTTACTTACCACTACCATGCCAAACAACATATTAATAATCTTCTCCTTTGGTACCATTAATCCAACTTAATAGTCGAAAGATATTTGAGACTTAATGTCACAATCCATTCTAAGACCTTAGGATTCGACCATTCACATATTAAAAATTTGGCGGAGGGTCAGCCAACCAACAATAAATAATACCATCTAAAACCCAACAAGAATACAAAGGGACTTTACCCAACAAGAATACAAATTTGAGTTTTAATGTTGCTACGGGTTGCACCATTGGTCTCACATTTGAGAATACATCATACTTCATACCCGAACCATTCATGATGGTTACCTCGATTCATCTCACGAAGGAATTCTAACTTTATTCAAATGCGATAGGCGCTTGATCACATACTTAATTTCAAAATATCCCAATTCTGATCCTTTCTCAAATAATCATTCTCAAGCCTTACCGATAATATATAGTAGTAGTGTATACATCTAGTACCACTCTTATGTGGATCTACATAGGGGCCATATACAGGTGAATTACCTTGATGTCATACCATTACTACCAGCATATCTTATCGTTATTGAGTAGGATAACAATCTAATCTCCTCGAAATTACCACTTTGTAAAACTCTCCCAACTTCATTCCTTATGAATCTCATTAATCATAATAGTAGCATGCCCAAGCCCTTTTCACAACAAGAAGGGATCATAAGATTAGCTCCCAAACCGTCTAACTTCTCCCACGTCTCAACAGTGATCACTACACAAGACATCCCAAATCCTAATTTCTAAACAATCATCCTTGGATTAACTTAATCCCACTCTCAAACTCGCACATCCATAATGGTTAATCAATTAAAGTCTGTTATACTTAATTTCAAAAAAATGCGGATGTCATAATCTTTGACTAAACAATACACACTACTTCTAAAGGCAACAATAACAAGACTTCTAATAAACTAATCTCACTCATGCTAACCATAATAACACTTGAGGTTTATTTGTGATGTTCCATATTATCGATTTGGGTTTATTTTCCTCAAGATTCATTAAAACTTCACCCTACAAAAGCTACTTAACTGCACATATTATAACTTATCACTCTTATAAGTTACTTCCAAGATCGCCTAATATATTCCTTTTGATGACTAATTCTTATTTTTGTACCTAAGCTTGGCTCACTCTTGATTTCTTTCCATAGACTTGGAATTTAAGGACACAAAGCCCATCCACTCAAAGTAAAGTGTGATACTCACCTATCTCCATAAAAGTAATCCAATAACACCTACTTACTTAACTTTAACTTTTCTCTCTTCACCCTCTAGGATATTTGCTGTGAATAATCGCCATTGCACACTCTTATCTTGGCATCAATGAAGCCTGTGACCTTATAATACATTCTTTGAAACCTCTCTCATTACGATTGTAATCCTATTACTCAAACTTGTAAGGCATTTTATATAAATTCCTTGAATCAAATGGTTATCTATCACCCAACATTCTCTTTCATATGTTCTTTGGTAAACTCAACATTTTATAAACATTCTTGTACTAACACTAAATTCATTTTGACTTATCTGAACATAAACTTCCTTCCAAAATTAGGGTTCTGGCTATCTTACACCCTTCATGGGCAACTATGCACTTGGTTATGCAATCATGTGTTCAAGTTTCTTTACATTTCATTACCATCTTAGTCCTTCAACAATTAATTCACTAACTCATTACTATCAGACCTTCACCATTTACATGAAATACCATTTCGAATATACCCATGAATCTATAATTATTCCAAGACACTCTAGTGACCTTAGAAGTTGGAACTTTGATGCTACGTCACTTCCATACATTGTGGCATCATTGACAAAAAATCCTTTCTTCCTCAACTTTTGAAATCCTTAAAATTTCTATTCATACTAGTGGTCAATCCACTTCCATAAGGCTCCCATTTCTAAAACTCCGTGACACATGATAGAACTCTTTCTCAACTCCTTTAGCACTAAAAGATTACTTAAACCATATACTTTGCACTTCACATTGCAAGCTCTTTACTACAACTTTAACCTCTCCATTCCTCTTTACTTTCCTTTGGCTCTGACACTTGGGGTCCTGTTGGGCCAACATGGCATATACCACGCACATATAGAATTAGGTTGATCAGGCCAATAATATATGACATTAAGAATCATGGAAAGACACACTTATGAGGCATAATTGGATTTACTTATGATGTTTCAAGGTGGGTCGAGTGTTTTCTAACTGTAACACCTGTAATATCGTCTAGAATATATTATACATAGTATTATTGGTACTAATGCAATCATAGTACTAGCATACATGTCATTAGATAAAATACAATACATGGTACATGTGCTGTTAGTAATAAAAAAAAACTAAGCTAAGATCTATCCAATCTGTCATTGTAACAAGAATTTAGACTCGTCCATGAAACATCATTCATGAGCTTCCTCTTTTCTTTAACAAAGAAACTGAAAACAACAATAATGGGGTGAGATAATAATCACGGTGAGTCCTATAAAGGTAAGCAGGCTCTTAGGTTCTACCTAATTTCTAACTCAGTATTCACCTTTGCAAAGTATGGCCTGGTGGGACTTGAGGCTAAAGGATAATCATGTATGAAACATGTCGGTGCACCCATAAAAATCATGGATAAAATGACATCTTTCCCAAGACAGGAATAGTCTAGTTCGGGGCACCAAGTGTTTGTATGATTTGACTTTCATGTGGATGTAGGTTTCCCATGGGACTCAGACCCAGAACAAAGTAGTGGGTTCAGAACCCACTTTGAGTATCTTGGGACTTGAACCCACCAGGGTCACGTCTCTATGGGACTCGAGACACTTATGAGACAAACTCTGGTGCTCAACCATTTGGTAGAGATCATGGTTTTACATCTGGCACACTCAGATAATCTTGGTTGGGATCATGGTCAAGGGAAACTCGAATCGGATTAGGTTCTCATACTCACGATTGTTCTCATGTCTGGTGATCCTTGTCACCAATTATGGCATCATGTGATCCCTGTATAAAACCATACATGTTTGGCATAGCAGATTTACTATGATACCCTGAAGTCAGGTATGGTAGTTCTTGCATTTTCTATAACACAAAGTTTATTTCAAGGGTTCATTCACTAGGGTTTCCACTTCATCAGTTTATCCATATAGTTGCATTCATAGTATGGTATTTTATCACTGGCATCATGGTTGGCTGTTCCGTTATGGCATGCAGGTGCACAATGCCATGCACAAGTCCATTCATTTTTCGCTGAGGCATTGAAATGATGTCAACTCATCAAAGAGGTACAATTCTTGTTTATAGTGACAATGATCAATTCATTTCACATATGGCACCATCTAATGGTTAATACGGGTTCATGTCATTCTTATTACACTTTCCAGGTATGGTACTGTCCAGTTGATGGGCTCAGGGACCTGGGTATGGGCATGGACTCTATTTGTAGTTCTATAAACATAATGCTTGACTGGGTTTGGAATTCATTTTGACATTAAAATGTAGTTGGCATGACCCCAGGCCCAGTGGTAAGTCATGGCTTAGGCTGAGATGAAATTAGCTAGAATTGGCAGCTAACCCAGTCATGGTTTTGGTAAATTAATGCTTTCATTGAATTCTAAAGTTAACTGGTATGTTCACTAATTGGTTATCTTGGTCATTAAGTGGTACATAATTATAGAGGATATCATTATTTGAGAATATATAGATGAAGGCATTGGAAGATTTTAGGCAACAAGGTTGTATCCATATTATTTAGGGATATTGGCCATATTGGCTCTAGACCTGGTTATATCAAAACATGGATGGACTAGTAGCATTAAATTATCCTATATTTTACCTATGGCATGCCAGGACACTGTTTGTACTAACAGTTGTAATTTTTCATCTGGTTGTAGTAGGTTTGGGACGTTCCAACAAGTTTGAAATTGGGCTGGTCAAGTTTCAGAGTAGATATGACTAATTATTTTGGAATAATAAATAAAACATGTCATATATATCATATGTTATATATATCAAACATTTCATACCATGAACTTGTATCATACATCAACACCAAAAACATTCTCATCAAAACACAACTAAATTTTTTTTGACACCTAAAGTTATTTAACTAAGACTTCAAAATCATGAGATGGAAATTGATGAAAAGTAATATGAATATAGATTGGCTATCATGTATTGTTTTCCCAGTTCTTTTCTTTCCAGGATATCTCACTTTCTTCTTACCACTTTTCTTTTTATACAACATACATATAATAATATATATAGTGTGGCTTGTAAATCAAAGTTATAAAATATCTCAATTGATATTTTCTTACTACAGATCACTATTACAATTTACCAATATATTCTTTGAATATTAATTTAATTGGGTATCTTTTAATAAATATTGATATTTTCTTTAGTTAATTTACTCATTGACCTCAATTGACAACTAACAACTAATAGGTAGTTTGGGGATATAGGATATTTGTATTTTCATGATAAAGTTTATTTAACCCACAGGTTTAAAGGGCACATTAGGTTTGGGATGGATTAGGTACAAAGTCCTGCATGGAAGGTGTGTTCCCATAAAGTGGTTAGTTGGGGTTATAAAAACATTTGGTTGCTTGAAAAGGTTATGCACAAGACAGGGGAACCTACACTAGTACGTTCTTCATAAGACACATGGTTTGGGTTGAAAAAATCTTCTCAAAAAAACATAGACACAATCCTAAAGAAAAATCCATTCATAATATAACTATTTAGCATAAATTCTTAAGATGCTAATATATAGATTAGTTGGTTGGATATTATTGGATCCTTATATAGATTAGTTAAGTGAATGAATTTTAGAGATTTGTTTGGATCTAGTTTTTGAAGTGAAGTTTGTTTCAATATTTATTCATTTATTTGAAAAATTAAATAAATATTACATTATGTTTTATTATTAATTTGAAAAAATCTGAATTTATGAATAGTATTTTTAAGGATCATATAGTTTATTTTTATTTCCATTAAAAATAAAATCCTGGTTATTGGATTTGATAGCACCAAATATATTTGCAACATAATATTCTATCTAAAATATTTCCAATGAGTTAAAAATGTTGACTTTATGAATAAGTATTTTAAAGGTGATATAGTTTATTTTTTATCTCCATTAAAAAGAAAAATTTTCTATCTTTAAAATATTTAGTGTATCAATTTTCATGATAAAGTATTATTTAATCAACCAAAATACCCACAATTTCAACTAAAGAACACATTAGGCCTTTGTGGATGGAATAGTATAAACTACAAAAAGGATGTATTATATGCAAAAGTGTTTACAAAAATAATTATCCATAGAAGTTGGGAGATTAGCAAAAAAATTTTGGTTGAAAGCATAATAATCTCAATTCTTAGGTAGATGCTAATATATGCATAGATTAGTTGTGGATCAACTTTAGAAATATTGCTCGATCCTTATCTAGATTAGTTAAGTCAATGAATTTTAAAGATGTTTTGTTTAAAGTCTTTTTTTTAGAAATCAAAAGTTTATTTTGTTAAAAAAATTAATATTTTTCTATTTATTTCATTTGAAAAAATTAAATAAATAATAGATTGTGTTTTTTATTAAATTTGAAAAAAATTATGCATGCGGATACATATCTAGATATTTGAAACAATTTGTTTTTTACTTTTAAATGTAAATATAAAATAAACAAAATTAAGTTATATTAAGAAAATTAATTAATTAATTTTCTGTGGATGCATTTAAATTTACCTTTGTGAGTTTTAGTTGATTATATATAAAGTATTAAATTTAGCTTATGGATTTGATAGTACCAAATATATTTGCAACATAATATTCTATTAAAAATATTTTGAATGAATTAAAATGCTGAATTTATGAATACAGGTATTTTTAAGGATCATATAGTTTATTTTTTATTTCCATCAAAAAAGTAAATCCTGGTTATTGGATTTGATAGCACCAAATATATTTGCAACATAATATTCTATCTAAAATATTTCCAATGAGTTAAAATCCTGACTTTATGAATAAAGTATTTTTAAAGGTGATATAGTTAATTTTTTTATCTCCATTAAAAAAAGAAATTAGATTTCTATCTTTAAAATATTTAGTGTATCAATTTTCATGATAAAGTATTATTTAATCAACCAAAAAACCCACAATTTCAACTAAAGAACACATTAGGCCCCTTTGTCGATGGAATAGTAACGGCCTACAAAGAACGATGTACTATATGCAAGTGTTTCCCCTTCTAAAAATAATTATCCATAGAAGTGCCGTCGGGGAGATTAACAAAAAAATTTGGTTGCTTGAAAAGGTATGCAATCCTAAGACACAAAGATGGAACCTACAACTAGTACCTGTTCTTCATTCTTAAAATAAGACACAATATGGTTAGCAGAAATGAAAAAATCTTCTCACAAAACCAAATAGACACAATCCTAAAAGAAAAAACCATTCATAATATAACTATTTAAAGCATAAAAATCTCAATTCTTATGTAGATGCTAATATATGCATAGATTACATGACTGATCAACCTTAGAAATATTTCTCTCCTTATATAGATTAGTTAGTGAATGAATTTTAGAGATGATTTGTTTAATTTTTCTATTTTTAGAAATGAAAAGTTTATTTTGTTAAAAATCAATATTTTCTATTTATTTCATTTGAAAAAATTAAATAAATAATACATTTATATTTTTATTAAATTTGAAAAAATCTTGAATTTATGAATACAAGTATTTTTAAAGGATTATATAGTTTATTTTTATTTCCATTAAAAAAATAAATCTGGTTGGATTTGATAGCACCAAATATATTGCAACATAATATTCTATCAAAAATATTTCCAATGAGTTAAAATGCTAACTTTATGAATAAAGTATTTTTAAATGATATAGTTTATTTTTATCTCCATTAAAAAGAAATTAGATTTCTATCATTAAAATATTTAGTATATCAATTTTCATGATAAAGTATTATTTAATCAACAAAAATACCCACAATTTCAACTAAAGAACACATTAGGCCTTTGTGGATGGAATAGTACCGGCCTACAAAGAACGATGTATTATATGTAGTGTTTAAAAACTAAAAATAATTATCCATAGAAGTGGGAGATTAGCAAAAAACTTTGGTTGAAAGCATAAAAATCAGAATTCTTAGGTAGATGCTAATATATGCATAGATTAGTTGGTGATCAACTTTAGAAATATTACTCGATCCTTATCTAGATTAGTTAAGTGAATGAATTTTAGAGATGTTTTGTTTGAATCTTGTTTTAGAATAAAAAGTTTATTTTGTTAAAAAAATTAATATTTTTCTATTTATTTCATATGAAAAATTAAATAAATAATAGATTGTGTTGTTTATTAAATTTGAAAAAATTATATGCGGATAGGATATCTTAGATATTTTAAACAATTTGTTTTAAAATGTAAATATAAAAATAAACAAAATTAAGTTATATGTAAGAAAATTAATTTTTTTTACTATGGATGCATTTTAAATTTATCTTAGTGAGTTTTAATTGATTATATATAAAAATATTCGTACTAATTTAGCTTTTGGATTTGATAGTACCAAATATATTTGCAACATAATATTCTATCTAAAATATTTCAATGAATTAAAATCAAATTTATGAATACAAGTATTTTTAAGGATCATATAGTTTATTTTTATTTCCATTAAAAATTAAATCTGGTTTAAGGTTTGATAGTACCAAATATATTTAGAACATAATATTCTATCTAAAATATTTCCAATGAGATAAAATGCTGACTTTATGAATAAAGTATTTTTAAATGTGATATAGTTTATTTTTTATCTCCATTAAAAAAAGTAATTAGATTTCTATATTTAAAATATTTAATCTATCAATTTTCATGATGAAGTATTATTTAATCAACCAAAATACCCAATTTCAAATAAAAAGAACACATTAGGCCCTTTGTGGATGCAATAGTATGCCACCTACAAAGAGCGATGAATTATACAGTGTTCCGCTTCTTAAAATAATTATCCATAGAAGTGGCGCTGGGGAGATTAGCAAAAATAAATTTGGTTGAAAGCATAAAAATCTCAATTCTTAGGTAGATGCTAATATATGCATAGATTAGTTGACTGGATCAACTTTAGAAATATTGCTCGATCCTTATCTAGATTAGTTAAGTGAATGAATTTTAGAGATGTTTTGTTTGGTACTATTTTTAGAAATGAAAAGTTTATTTTGTTAAAAATTAATATTTTTCTATTTATTTCATATGAAAAATTAAATAAATAATAGATTGTGTTTTTTATTAAATTTGAAAAAAATTATGTGCGGATGCACGGATATCTAGATATTTGAAAGAATTTTTTTTTTTTTTTTTTAAATGTAAATATAAAAATAAACAAAATTAAGTTATATGTAAAAAAATTAATTAATTTTTTTGTGGATGCATTTAAATTTACCTTTGTGAGTTTTGGTTGATTATATATAAAATGTTCGTACATAATTTAGCTTATGGATTTGATAGTACCAAATATATTTGCAACATAATATTCTATCTAAAATATTTTGAATGAATTAAAATGCTGATTTATGAATACAGTATTTTAAGGATCATATAATTTATTTTTTATTTCCATCAAAAAAGTAAATCCTGGTTATTGGATTTGATAGCACCAAATATATTTGCAACAAAATATTCTATCTAAAATATTTCCAATGAGTTAAAATGCTGACTTTATGAATAAAGTATTTTTAAAGGTGATATAGTTTATTTTTTTATCTCCATTAAAAAAAGAAATTAGATTTCTATCTTTAAAATATTTAGTGTATCAATTTTCATGATAAAGTATTATTTAATCAACCAAAAAACCCACAATTTCAACTAAAGAACACATTAGGCCCCTTTGTCGATGGAATAGTAACGGCCTACAAAGAACGATGTACTATATGCAAGTGTTTCCCCTTCTAAAAATAATTATCCATAGAAGTGCCGTCGGGGAGATTAACAAAAATTTGGTTTGCTTGAAAAGTAAATCCTAAGAACACAAAGATGGAACCTACAACTAGTACCTGTTCTTCATTCTTAAAATAAGACACAATATGGTTATGAGAAATGAAAAATCTTCTCAAACCAAATAGACACAATCCTAAAAGAAAAAACCATTCATAATATAACTATTTAAAGCATAAAAATCTCATTCTTGTAGATGCTAATATATGCATAGATTACATGGTGATCAACCTTAGAAATATTTCTCGATCCTTATATAGATTAGTTAAGTGAATGAATTTTAGAGATGATTGTTTCAGTCTTATTTTTTAAATGAAAATTTATTTTGTTAAAAAAATCAATATTTTCTATTTATTTGAAAAAATTAAATAAATAATACATTGTATTTTATTAAATTTGAAAAATGCTGAATTTATGAATACAAGTATTTTTAAGGATCATATAGTTTATTTTTTATTTCCATTAAAAAAATAAATCCTGGTTTATGGATTTGATAGCACCAAATATATTTGCAACATAATATTCTATCAAAAATATTTCCAATGAGTTAAAATGCTGACTTTATGAATAAAGTATTTTTAAAGGTGATATAGTTTATTTTTTTATCTCCATTAAAAAAAGAAATTAGATTTCTATCATTAAAATATTTAGTATATCAATTTTCATGATAAAGTATTATTTAATCAACCAAAATACCCACAATTTCAACTAAAGAACACATTAGGCCCTTTGTGGATGGAATAGTACCGCCTACAAAAACGATGTATATATACAGTGTTTCGCTTCTAAAATAATTATCCATAGAAGTAAGATTGTAAAAAAAAAACTTTGGAAAGCATAAAAATCTCAATTCTTAGCTAGATACTAATATACATAGATTAATTGATTGGATCAACTTTAGAAATATTGCTCGATCCTTATCTAGATTAGTTAAGTGAATGAATTTTAGAGATGTTTTGTTTGGATCTGTTTTAGAAATAAGAAGTTTATTTTGTTAAAAAATTAATATTTTCTATTTATTTCATATGAAAAATTAAATAAATAATAGATTGTGTTGTTTATTAAATTTGAAAAAAATTATATGGATGCGGAAATCTTAGATATTTTAAACAATTTGTTTTTTAAAATGTAAATATAAAAATAAACAAAATTAAGTTATATGTAAGAAAATTAATTTTTTTTTTGGATGCATTTTAAATTTATCTTAGTGAGTTTTAGTTGATTATATATAAAATATTCGTACATAATTTAGCTTTTGGATTTGATAGTACCAAATATATTTGCAACATAATATTCTATCTAAAATATTTCCAATGAATTAAAATGCTGAATTTATGAATACAAGTATTTTAAGGATCATATAGTTTATTTTTATTTCCAAAAAAAAATTAAATCCTGGTTTAAAATATTTATATTTAATATTTAGATCTAAAATATTTCCAATGAGTTAAAATCTGACTTTATGAATAAAGTATTTTTAAATGTGATATAGTTTATTTTTATCTCCATTAAAAAAGTAATTAGATTTCTATATTTAAAATATTTAATCTATCAATTTTCATGATAAGTATTATTTAATCAACAAAATACCCACAATTTCAAATAAAGAACACATTAGGCCCTTTGTGGATGAAATAGTACCGCCTACAAAAAGCATGAATTATATAAAGTGTTTCCGCTTCTAAAAATAATTATCCATAGAAGTGGCGGAGATTAGCAAAAATAAATTTGGTTGAAAGCATAAAATCTCAATTCTTAGGTAGATGCTAATATATGCATAGATTAGTTGGTGGATCAACTTTAGAAATATTGCTCGATTCTTATCTAGATCGATTAAGTGAATGAATTTTAGAGATGTTTTGTTTGGGTACTATTTTTTAGAAATAAAAAGTTTATTTTGTTAAAAAAATTAATATTTTTCTATTTATTTCATATGAAAATTAAATAAATAATAGATTGTGTTTTTATTAAATTTGAAAAAAAATTATATGGGATGCCGGATATCTTAGATATTTGAAACAATTTGTCTTTTTTTTTAAATGTAAATATAAAAATAAACAAAATTAAGTTATATAAGAAAATTAATTAATTAATTTTTCTTGTGGATGCATTTTAAATTTACCTTTGTGAGTTTTAGTTGATTATATATAAAAATGTTCGTACATAATTTAGCTTATGGATTTGATAGTACCAAATATATTTGCAACATAATATTCTATCTAAAATATTTTGAATGAATTAAAATGCTGAATTTATGAATACAGGTATTTTTAAGGATCATATAATTTATTTTTA
Organism: Vicia sativa; assembly: GCA_021764765.1. Lineage (NCBI taxonomy): Eukaryota > Viridiplantae > Streptophyta > Magnoliopsida > Fabales > Fabaceae > Vicia > Vicia sativa. Next base: position 94,903,682 of record CM038795.1, read on the forward strand.
TTTCCATCAAAAAGTAAATCACGGTTATTGGATTTGATAGCACCAAATATATTTGCAACAAAATATTCTATCTAAAATATTTCCAATTTGTTAAAATGCTGACTTTATGAATAAAGTATTTTTAAAGGTGATATAGTTTATTTTTTTATCTCCATTAAAAAAAGAAATTAGATTTCTATCTTTAAAATATTTAATGTATCAATTTTCATGATAAAGTATTATTTAATCAACCAAAATACCCACAATTTCAACTAAAGAACACATTAGGCCTTTGTGGTGAAATAGTACACCTACAAAGAGCGATGTACTATATGCAAGTGTTTCCCCTTCTAAAAATAATTATCCATAGAAGTGGCGCCGGGGAGATTAACAAAAAAATTTGGTTGCTTGAAAAGGTATGCAATCCTAAGACACAAAGATGGAACCTACAACTAGTACCTGTTCTTCATTCTTAAAATAAGACACAATATGGTTAGCAAAAATGAAAAAATATTCTCAAAAAAACAAATAGACACAATCCTAAAAGAAAAAACCATTCATATTATAACTATTTAAAGCATAAAAATCTCAATTCTTATGTAGATGCTAATATATGCATAGATTACATGACTGATCAAACTTAGAAATATTTCTGATCCATATAGATTAGTTAAGTGAATGAATTTTAGAGATGATTTGTTTCGGTACTGTTTTTAGAAATGAAAAGTTTATTTTGTTAAAAAAATCAATATTTTTCTATTTATTTCATTTGAAAAAATTAAATAAATAATACATTGTGTTTTTTATTAAATTGGAAAAAATGCTGAATTTATGAATACAAGTATTTTTAAGGATCATATAGTTTATTTTTTATTTCCATTAAAAAAATAAATCCTGGTTTATGGATTTGATAACACCAAATATATTTGCAACATAATATTCTATCAAAAATATTTCCAATGAGTTAAAATGCTGACTTTATGAATAAAGTATTTTTAAAGGTGATACAGTTTATTTTTTTTATCTCCATTAAAAAAAGAAATTAGATTTCTATATTTAAAATATTTAATCTATCAATTTTCATGATGAAGTATTATTTAATCAACCAAAATACCCACAATTTCAAATAAAGAACACATTAGGCCCTTTGTGGATGGAATAGTACCGGCCTACAAAACGATGAGATTATATCGTGTTTCCGCTTCTAAAAATAATTATCAATAGAAGTGGCTAAGGGGAGATTAGCAAAAATAAATTTGGTTGAAAGCATAAAAATCTCAATTCTTAGGTAGATGCTAATATATGCATAGATTAGTTACTTTAGAAATATTGCTCGATCCTTATCTAGATTAGTTAAGTGAATGAATTTTAGAGATGTTTTGTTTGGTACTATTTTTAGAAATAAAAAGTTTATTTTGTTAAAATTAATATTTTCTATTAATTTATATGAAAAATTAAATAAATAATAGATTGTGTTTTTATTAAATTTGAAAAAAAAAAAATGCGGATGCGGATATCTAGATATTTGAAACAATTTGTCTTTTTTTTTTTAAATGTAAATATAAAAATAAACAAAATTAAGTTATATGTAAGAAAATTAATTAATTAATTTTTACTGTGGATGCATTTTAAATTTACCTTTGTGAGTTTTAGTTGATTATATATAAAATGTTAGTACATAATTTAGCTTATGGATTTGATAGTACCAAATATATTTGCAACATAATATTCTATCTAAAATATTTTGAATGAATTAAAATGCTGAATTTATGAATACAAGTATTTTAAGGATCATATAGTTTATTTTTATTTCCATTTGAAAAAGTAAATCCTGGTTATGGATTTGATAGCATCAAATATATTTGCAACATAATATTCTATCTAAAATATTTCCAATGAGTTAAAATGCTGACTTTATGAATAAAGTATTTTTAAAGGTGATATAGTTTATTTTTTTATCTCCATTAAAAAAAGAAATTAGATTTCTATATTTAAAATATTTAGTGTATCAATTTTCATGATAAAGTATTATTTAATCAACCAAAAAACCCACAATTTCAACTAAAGAACACATTAGGTGGATGAAATAATAGTGCCTACAAAGAACGATGAATTATATCAGAGTGTTTCCGCTTCTAAAAATAATTATCCATAGAAGTGGCGCCGGGGAGATTAACAAAAAAATTTGGTTGCTTGAAAAGGTATGCAATCCTAAGACACAAAGATGGAACCTACAACTAGAACCTGTTCTTCATTCTTAAAATAAGACACAATATGGTTAGCAAAAATGAAAAAATCTTCTAAAAAAACAAATAGACACAATCCTAAAAGAAAAAACCATTCATAATATAACTATTTAAAGCATAAAATCTCAATTCTATAGATGCTAATATATGCGATTACATGTGATCAACCTTAGAAATATTTCTCGATCCTTATATAGATTAGTTAAGTGAATGAATTTTAGAGATGATTTGTTTCGGTACTGTTTTTAGAAATGAAAAGTTTATTTTGTTAAAAAAATCAATATTTTTCTATTTATTTCATTTGAAAAAATTAAATAAATAATACATTGTGTTTTTATTAAATTTGAAAAAATGCTGAATTTATGAATACAAGTATTTTAAGGATCATATAGTTTATTTTTTTTCCATTAAAAATAAATCTGGTTTATGGATTTGATAACACAAATATATTTGCAACATAATATTCTATCAAAATATTTCCAATGAGTTAAAATGTGACTTTATGAATAAAGTATTTTTAAAGGTGATCTGATTTTTTTATCTCCATTAAAAAAAGAAATTAGATTTCTATCATTAAAATATTTAGTATATCAATTTTCATGATAAAGTATTATTTAATCAACCAAAATACCCACAATTTCAACTAAAGAACACATTAGGCCCTTTGTGGATGGAATAGTACCAGGCCTACAAAGACGATGTATTATATCAACTAAAAATAATTATCCATAGAAGTGGCGCTGGGGAGATTAGCAAAAAAAAACTTTGGTTGAAAGCATAAAAATCTCCATTCTTAGGTAGATGCTAATATATGCATAGATTAGTTGACTGGATCAACTTTAGAAATATTGCTCGATCCTTATCTAGATTAGTTAAGTGAATGAATTTTAGAGATGTTTTGTTTGGATCTGTTTTTTAGAAATAAAAGTTTATTTTGTTAAAAAAATTAATATTTTTCTATTTATTTCATATGAAAAATTAAATAAATAATAGATTGTGTTGTTTATTAAATTTGAAAAAAATTATGTGCGGATGCACGGATATCTTAGATATTTTATACAATTTGTTTTTTTAAAATGTAAATATAAAAATAAACAAAATTAAGTTTTGTGTAAGAAAATTAATTTTTTTTTACTGTGGATGCATTTTAAATTTATCTTAGTGAGTTTTAGTTGATTATATATTAAAATATTCGTACATAATTTAGCTTTTGAATTTGATAGTACCAAATATATTTGCAACATAATATTCTATCTAAAATATTTCCAATGAATTAAAATGCTGAATTTATGAATACAAGTATTTTTAAGGATCATATAGTTTATTTTTTATTTTTTATTTCCATTAAAAAAATTAAATCCTGGTTTAAGGATTTGATAGTACCAAATATATTTAGAACATAATATTCTATCTAAAATATTTCCAATGAGTTAAAATGCTGACTTTATGAATAAAGTATTTTTAAATGTGATATAGTTTATTTTTTATCTCCATTAAAAAAAGTAATTAGATTTCTATATTTAAAATATTTAATCTATCAATTTTCATGATGAAGTATTATTTAATCAACCAAAATACCGACAATTTCAAATAAAGAACACATTAGGCCCTTTGTGGATGGAATAGTACCGGCCTACAAAGAACGATGAATTATATGCGAGTGTTTCCGCTTCTAAAAATAATTATCCATAGAAGTGGTATTGGGAGATTAGCAAAAATAAATTTGGTTGAAAGCATAAAAATCTCAATTCTTAGGTAGATGCTAATATATGCATAGATTAGTTGACTGGATCAACTTTAGAAATATTGCTCGATCCTTATCTAGATTAGTTAAGTGAATGAATTTTAGAGATGTTTTGTTTGGGTACTATTTTTAGAAATAAAAAGTTTATTTTGTTAAAAAAAATTAATATTTTTCTATTTATTTCATATGAAAAATTAAATAAATAATAGATTGTGTTTTTTATTAAATTTGAAAAAAAATTATGTGCGGATGCACGGATATCTTAGATATTTGAAACAATTTGTCTTTTTTTTTTTAAAATGTAAATATAAAAATAAACAAAATTAAGTTATATGTAAGAAAATTAATTAATTAATTTTTACTGTGGATGCATTTTAAATTTACCTTTGTGAGTTTTAGTTGATTATATATAAAAATGTTCGTACATAATTTAGCTTATGGATTTGATAGTATCAAATATATTTGCAACATAATATTCTATCTAAAATATTTTGAATGAATTAAAATGCTGAATTTATGAATACAAGTATTTTTAAGGATCATATAGTTTATTTTTTATTTCCATTTGAAAAATAAATCCTGGTTATTGGATTTGATAGCACCAAATATATTTGCAACATAATATTCTATCTAATATATTTCCAATGAGTTAAAATGCTGACTTTATGAATAAAGTATTTTTAAATGTGATATAGTTTATTTTTTATCTGCATTAAAAAAAGTAATTAGATTTCTATATTTAAAATATTTAATCTATCAATTTTCATGATGAAGTATTATTTAATCAACCAAAATACCCACAATTTCAAATAAAGAACACATTAGGCCCTTTGTGGATGGAATAGTACCGGTCTACAAAGAACGATGAATTATATGCGAGTGTTTCCGCTTCTAAAAATAATTATCCATAGAAGTGGCGCTGGGGAGATTAGCAAAAATAAATTTGGTTGAAAGCATAAAAATCTCAATTCTTAGGTAGATGCTAATATATGCATAGATTAGTTGACTGGATCAACATAAGAAATATTGCTCGATCTTATCTAGATTAGTTAAGTGAATGAATTTTAGAGATGTTTTGTTTCGGTACTGTTTTTAGAAATCAAAAGTTTATTTTGTTAAAAAAATTAATATTTTTCTATTTATTTCATTTGAAAAAATTAAATAAATAATAGATTGTGGTTGTTATTAAATTTGAAAAATTATATGCGGATGCGGATATCTAGATATTTGAAACAATTTGTTTTTAAATGTAAATATAAAATAAACAAAATTAAGTTATATGAAGAAAATTAATTAATTTTTTTTTACTGTGGATGCATTTTAAATTTACCTTTGTGAGTTTTAGTTAATTATATATAAAAATGTTCGTACATAATTTAGCTTATGGATTTGATAGTACCAAATATATTTGCAACATAATATTCTATCTAAAATATTTTGAATGAATTAAAATTATGAATTTATGAATACAAGTATTTTTAAGGATCATATAGTTTATTTTTTATTTCCATTTGAAAAATAAATCCTGGTTATTGGATTTGATAGCACCAAATATATTTGCAACATAATATTCTATCTAAAATATTTCCAATGAGTTAAAATGCTGACTTTATGAATAATGTATTTTTAAAGGTGATATAGTTTATTTTTTTATCTCCATTAAAAAAAGAAATTAGATTTCCATCTTGAAAATATTTAGTGTATCAATTTTCATGATAAAGTATTATTTAATCAACCAAAATACCCACAATTTCAACTAAAGAAAACATTAGGCGCTTTGTGGATGGAATCGTACCGGCCTACAAAGAACGATGTACTATATGCGAGTGTTTCTGCGTCTAAAAATAATTATCCATAGAAGTGGCGCTGGGGAGACTTGCAAAATAAAATTTGGTTGCTTCAAAAAAGTATGCAATATTAAGACACAAAGTTGGAACCTATGTCTACTACATGTTCTTCATTCTTAAAATAAGACACAATATGGTTAGCAGAAATGAAAAACTCTTCTCACAAAAACACATAGACACAATCCTAAAAGATAAAACCATTCATAGTATAACTATTTAAAGCATAAAAATATCAATTCTTAGGTAGATGCTAATATATGCATAGATTAGTTGTGGATGCATTTTAAATTTACCTTTGTGAGTTTTAGTTGATTATATATAAAAATGTTCGTACATAATTTAGCTTATGGAGTTGATAGTACCAAATATATTTGCAACATAATATTCTATCTAAAATATTTTGAATGAATTAAAATGCTGAATTTATGAATACAAGTATTTTTAAGGATCATATAGTTTATTTTTTATTTCCATTAAAAAAATAAATCCTGGTTGATGGATTTGATAGCACCAAATATATTTGCAACATAATATTCTATCTAAAATATTTCCAATGAGTTAAAATGCTGACTTTATGAAGAAAGTATTTTTAAAGGTGATATAGTTTATTTTTTTATCTCCATTAAAAAAAGAAATTAGATTTCTATCTTTAAAATATTTAGTGTATCAATTTTCATGATAAAGTATTATTTAATCAACCAAAATACCCACAATTTCAACTAAAGAACACATTAGGCCCTTGTGGATGGAATAGTACCGACCTACAAAACGATGTATTATTATATGCAGTGTTTCCGCTTCTAAAATAATTATCCATAGAGGTGGCGCTGGGAGATTAGGAAAAAAAATTTGGTTGCTTCAAAAAGTATGCAATATTAAGGCACAAAATGGAACCTATGTCTACTACATGTTCTTCATTCTTAAAATAAGACACAATATGGTTTAGAAATGAACAAATCTTCTCACAAAACACATAGACACAATCCTAAAGATAAAACCATTCATAGTATAACTATTTAAAGCATAAAATATCAATTCTTAGGTTGATGCTAATATATGCATAGATTGGTTGATGGATTAACTTTAGAAATATTGCTCCATCCTTATCTAGATTAGTTCGTGAATGAATTTTAGAGATGGTGTTTTTTGATCTTGTTTTTAGAAATGAAAAGTTTATTTTGTTAAAAATATTAATATTTTTCTATTTATCTCATTTGAAAAATTAAATAAATAATAGATTGTTTTTAATTAAATTTGAAAAAATTAAGTGCGGATGCACGAATATCTTAGATATTTGAAAAATTTGTTTTTTTTAAATATAAATATAAAAATAAACAAAATTAAGTTATATGTAAGAAAATTAATTAATCTTTTTCTTGTGGATGCATTTTAAATTTACCTTTGTGAGTTTTAGTTGATTATATATAAAATGTTCGTACATAATTTTGCTTATGGATTTGATAGTCCGAAATATATTTGCAACATAGTATTCTATCTAAAATATTTTGAATGAATTAAAATGCTGAATTTATGAATACAAGTATTTTTAAGGATCATATAGTTTATTTTTATTTCCATTAAAAAATAAATCCAGATTAATGGTTTGATAGCACCAAATATATTTGCAACATAATATTCTATCTAAAATATTTCCAATGAGTTAAAATGCACTTTATGAAAGTATTTTTAAAGGTGATATAGTTTATTTTTTTTATCTCCATTAAAAAAAGAAATTAGATTTCTATCTTTAAAATATTTAGTGTATCAATTTTCATGATAAAGTATTATTTAATCAACCCAAAAACCCACAATTTCAACTAAAGAACACATTAGGCCCCTTTGTGGATGGAATAGTACCGGCCTACAAAGAACGATGTACTATATGCAAGTGTTTACAGCAACTTTTAAATCTACAAGGTTTTATATACAAAAATCAGAGTAATTTAAAATTTCATAAAGTAAATATTGAGGCGTCACACCTTCAAAAACAACTCACATTAAACAGTTTATTTTAAAGCATAAATCTCGGATACATAGCATCGTCGGAAAAATACAAATTGGTTCATAAAGGTCACAACATCTTCATTAATAAACTTCCTCATCAAATCATGTTTTCATAAAATATGATTCTTCCTAAAAGGAAATAACAAAAACAACATAAATATTCCCCGGGTGCTACGTATCGAATGACATCGACTCAACTAAAAGCGCTAAAATCTCGTCTTCATAAACGTTACCAATATAAAGGTAGCAGTGAAACAAATAAAGGGTGAGATACTCCAAAACATATAATTAAAGGCATGATAAAGTATATATATAGTTTGAATTATAAAGGGCATAGATTAATAAGTGTAATTCCAACACATAATCAAAACTCACTTACTTTACTCGTCATCCTAATGTTTATAATCTACACTTTATCACCATAACCTCATCGGTAAAGCGTCACAACAACAAATAAGCGTTCATCAAACAACAATATCAAACAATGTTAATCACATAAACAACATAAATAATATCATCTCCAATTGGCTAAAGCCCGTCATCGCTTTTGGCATAAAGCCCATCGTCACAAACATCATCACATCATATCATCGCCAATTCAATATCATTCATCAATCAACAAAAACTCAACGCCAAGCAGACTCAAACATAAACATAACCGACTCCATGAGACACACGACTATGTTATGCATGTGGTACCATCGCTTTGTCCATAATTAGGGACACAAGGCATAAAGCCCATCTGCTCGGCATAAAAGCCATCATCGCTTAGCATAAAAGCCATCATCGGCATAAAGCCCTCTTCGCTTATGAAATGTATGTGACTCGACAATAAAACAACACAACATAAAAACATCATCATCGCTCTTCTAAATTGGCATAAAGCCCACATCGCCATAATTTATCCAAAACAAGATAAATATATCATCGCATCATAATTGCATTATGCAAACATCACCAATAAATTCATCAAAAGTCATGCATTCACAAATCGGAAGCATTTATTAACAACATCAATTTAATCATCACATCATCATGTACAAAAACATATATCATCGCATTGCATATCAATAAGTATTCATTACTAAATACCCCGTCGCAAATCTTACGTTTATTCACACCGTATCATCATCAATTAATTCACTAAATTCCGAAAATGGGAAAATAGTCAAACACCTATAATTGTCGCGAAATCCATTCCTAATAACCGGTATTAATCATAATCATCAGCGTCGAAAGCGGATTGCCTTATACGTGCCAAATCTACTAAAACACAATCTATTCAATTTCAGTAAATTGGCTTATTTCGGTCGTCTCGTAAAAACTCGTAATTTCTAAAAACTAACCTCACCACTACGTTCTACCGTTGAACTTCTTACGTCAATTTCGTTGAATTGAACAACTTGCTTAATCGAATTCTAGGAATCGAATCGGAACATAATCGGGTTCTAAATTTAATCGGCTATCTTATCCCCTAATTATATTTATGGGTGTCAATTTCTACTAGGTGAAATTGGCATATTTGAAAAGCATTATTTTCAAAACATTATAAAGCGAATTTTTGTGAAGCAGAAAATATAAATTCTGAGAAAAAATGGAAAAAGCAGGAGAAATTATTTCCCCCTTCTCCTTCTTTGGACGCATGTCCCATGGCTATGAAAGAAGATAGGCGGTGCCTCATAAGGATAGGTAAGCCCCACAGAGGAGGTGGCGCCTCCCCTCCTTCTTCCATCGTTTTGTTTCAATTCCATGCAACTTTCTTTTCACGGTTCCATATTACACTTTCTAGTTTCTGGGTAGTTTTCATTTCCATTTCATTTCTATTTTCCAAACACTACAACACTAATTACAATACATCTATAATCTCTACTCCTCATCCAACTTCTCAAACCATTTCAACAATCAATCAAAACCTAACTTGACTATAAATTTTACCCCATATCCAAAATATAATCATCAAAACCCTAACTATATGGATAGAAATCAAACCCTTACCTCAAGCTTGGATGATCCATGAAGGTTCTACAAAGCTCAACCTCAAGCTTCCTCTCTTGCTCTCTTGCTCTTCTTCTTCTCCAAAACCCTCTCTTTCACAGTTTCTATTCTTGGTGTGTTTGGAAAAATGGAAGAAAAACAAAGAAATGGTTTTATAAGTTGTTTCCTACTAGTAAGCCAAATTTCCATGTTTGGTTTTGTGTTTTGCAATGAAAGGAAAACAAGGAGAAGTGTTTGGATGGGGAAAATGAGAGAAAGTGGTTTTATGATAACCTTACTAGTAAACTAAGGTGTAAACCAATCCTCCCCAATTAATCCTCACACTCTAATTTATTAATATAATTAATTCAATCAATTAAAATAATTCCGGGCATTAAATATCGGATCGAATAATATTTTACAAGGCGGAATAAAACCGGATCGAACACAACGTCGCCGATAAATTAATAGGTAAATTAATTAATATGAATATTCTCATAAGATAAATATCGATCGGTAATTGAAAATATAATATAATATAATATTAATAAAGCAGTAATTCGGTTCGCTTCTAAAAATAATTATCCATAGAAGTATTTGGAGAGATTAACAAAAAAAAATTGGTTGCTTGAAAAGGTATGCAATCCTAAGACACAAAGATGGAACCTACAACTAGTACACATTCGGCGTTAAAGGTGGCTAGAGGATTCGAATATGAATTGATTCTGCGCGAAACGATTTACTCTTTTGATTTGTTTATAAAGATGCATGAGCATCAAGCTTTATTATTTTCAACACAAGAAAGATGATTTAATGATTATGAAAAAGGGGAAAGCTGTTAATACCCTCAATTGATTTTGATATGCGTAACGACTAGCGCAAACTAGACGCAACACATTGGTGTTATATAAAGGGAATAGATGGAGCACCCTAAATATATATAGTTATCTATAGCTTTATATATGAATATGTTTGATATGTTTGTGTGTTTTTTAATTTCTATTTCTATGATTGGGAAAGTTTCTCCTTTGGGATTTTAAGAATGATAGATTATGTGGGATCCTAGTGTTTATTATTATTGTGCTCGCAAAGATCTTTGGATCTTACGCATACATATCCTAGTGGGAATCGAGCATTTGTAGCTCGGATCTAAGGGATCTATGGTTTGTTTAGTTAGGAGAGAAAGAAATTTGCTCGCAAGGATGAGACCTTGTGCCTACGTATTCTCAAAAGGATGTTGAGAAAGTCGAACAATCGTAGTTCCACTATGCTAGTGAAAAGCAACGGGATGTTAATAAGAGACAGACAAATGTCATCTTAATGAAAAATGTATCTAATCCATTTCATCACATACATTTTGAAAAGTTTGTCTGATAAAAATCTTTCATCGTAAGTTATCGGTGTTTTGCTTGAGTGTACAAGCGTTACCACTTACATGTTTAAGAAAGATGTTTTGAAAAAGATGATTAAATCTTTTAACTGTAAGCATTGGGTGTTTTGCTTGAGTGTACAAGCATTACCACTTACAATTAAGAGATGTTTTTGTTTGAAAAGAGTTTGAAAAGTTTTTTGAAAAGTCTTGTCTGTATGTGATGTGATAGATTAGATACTTCTTCCATAGAGATGATAGATGTCTAAATCTCAAGGAGAAATTGATTGGATTAAGGGATGCTTTTAAAGAAGCCCATGGGTCCTTGTATTGTTAGCAAGGAGGCATTCGAGGTCATCGAGGTCCTTGTGTAAAGCTCAAGAGGAAGCTATAGGGTATGGGCTTTGTCTTAAAAGATTTCACAGGAAACCATCCTTTGGAATTAAAGCAATTTCAGGGAAATTATACTCTCGAGGTTCTATCCTAGCGGGTGATTCTTTGTATTGGAAGCCCAATAGGAGGCATTAAGAGATTTCTTGGTCTCTTTCATTGTATGATGCCCAAGAGAAGGCTAAACTCAATGAGGAGTTCTTTTGAGCGAAGCCCAGAGGAGGTGACTCAACGGAAGTGTTGTCTTATATGAAGCCTAGCGGAGGCTAAACTCGGATGAATGAGTTTCTTTGTACAAAGCCAAGAAGGCTAACTCTATGGGGAGAGTTATCTTTAAAAGTCAAGGAGGCTATAAGCTGAGAACCTATTGGTTAGACTAATTGTTATGTTATAACTAGACAATTATGTAAACAAGTGTGTGTGATATGTATTCACGAGAGTTTATGAAGGAAATATAAACAATGCATGATGTTTATTTAACAAGAGTTTATGAAGGAAATATAAACAAGTGTACTATGAAGACGTTTAAAAGCAGTAACTTTTATTACAAGTTTGAATTGTGTACAAGGATGTAAATATACATGAGCAGTATTTATGTACAAAGAAAGATGGATGTACAGAGAGTTGGGACTTACACCATAAAGGTGGCCCATTGATTTAAAATTTCACGAGAATAATGCTCCTTTTAATATCAATGGTATTCTGATATATATACAGCGAAACAAAAACAAATGATCGAAGTTTATACAAAAGGTATACATGTATATACGGATAAAAGTTTTATAATATAAAAAATTTGATATGTACAAAGTATGTATGTACATAAAAAATGTTTTGTTTGTGTACACACAAGTGAAGTGAAAACAAGCGATAGAAGTTTATGCATACTTGAGTATAAAAATATTGTATTATGTATAGATAAAAATTGTATGTATCTGAAAGAGTTTGATATGTACAAAAAAATAATATACATAAAAAGAATGTTATGGGACTTACACGTGAGGAGGCCCATGATCGAGAAATTCGAGAGAAAGCAATTGGTTTTATCGTTTATCGGATCGATCATGGTAAAGATATAAGTTTGATGAAAAGTTTTGAAGAAATGATTTTAAAAGTGTTTTGAAAAGTTCATTTATGAGAAGTTTTGAAAAGAATCGATCGAAAGTTTGAAAAATTCACCTTTTAAAGTGGTTTTGAAAAGTGTTCAAAGCGTCGTTTTATTCGATTAAATATAATCGGATGAAAGTTTTTCAAGAAAATTTTGCACTATCATAAAATAGATACATTTATTGACAAGTGTACAAAAATCACCTCAAAATGAGGAATTTAATTGGTTAAAAAAATGAATTGAAAATTTTAAAAAAATGGTCCTTTGGAGAGTTGAACCCATGACCATTGGGGTGGCTACGTGGCACAAGGACTACGAGCAAGCGGCAACTTGTTGGGACAAGCGTGTTTTATGTTTGTGAATCAAAACACGTGTAGATAACATATTGGAAAATTTAAAAACTCAAGAACACGCGAAGCCATGTTCTTCCTCTTTGATTCGGATCTATAATCCATGCTATAATCTTACGTTTCTCAATGAAATTAGATGAAGTAAACATGAAAGTTGCTCGATTTTTCACAAGGAACACGATGGTGGATGTTAATTGCATTTATTTTTGGTAAACGATTGGATTTCAGAAATCGTGAAGAACCCTAGAACTAAAATTCTAAATTAAATGATGTATGGTTGATGATTTTTCAATTTGTTTGAGGGTTTATGATCGTGTTAAGTGCAGAAAACAAATGGCCATGAGATTTTCATTTAAATGCAAGGAATCATGGGATTGAAGTTTGAGTTCATACTTCCGTGAGATCGAAGGAGGTGTTAGAGTGTTTCCGAAACTGGTATTGCATCGCCGCATCATCGGCCTATGTAAAATGGAATGTATGCTTGCTTTGAATCACTTTGAATTACTCCAGCCAAGTCCACCGCAATCTAATGGAAGCTCGATTTTGATGTTAGACATATTCCCATGATTTGGATATCCCTATGATGTTGAATGTTTGGATGCTTGAATGAAGTTAATCAAGCCTAAGATGGAATTGAAACTTAAAGCGGTTTGTACAAACATAATGACCATGGCATGTAATTCCAGTTTCGCATCATGTTGTTTTAAGTTCTAGACAAGTTTCAAATGGATATTAGAATACATTAGACACCAATTTGATCAAAGATTTTCCTTAATTTTCAAAATGCAAGTTTTGGCAACTTTAAACTATGTTACTTGATTTTGAAGAAAGAAAAGCATAACTTTGCATTGCTTTGGTTTGAACTTGAAAATTATGCTCTATTTATAGGCCAATAGTTCTGAAATGTTAAGCACAAGTACAAGGCTTTGTAATTCAAAGATGCCTTAAAGGGCAAGAAAGACTTTACAAAAGGAAAAAGCTTCTCTTTTACCATGTGTGAAAATCACAAATTGATCTTATCTCTTCTCAATTATCTCTAGCTGATATTTATCAGCTCTAAACTCCATTGGCAAGCAAGTGTTCTAGAAGAAGAAATCACAAAATGACCTATAAATGTGAAGTTTTGACCTTGAAAAACCATGTTCATGGAGCCTTATGTTTCAATTTCAAAGTATAGCTAGACTCCATGGATTTGAGAGTTCTTGGACATTTTGAAATCTTGTTTCAAGAGCTACAACTTTCATGTTTTGAGTTTTTCCAATTCAAAGTGGAACTAGATGAAAAAATGCCATGAAGTTTGGAAAAATAAGAAATTTTAACACTTAGAAATTTTTCTAAGTGTTGGAACTTGACTTTTGTTGACTTTTCCAAATTCTTTGATTTTTATGATCATGATGGATCATTTGAAGTAATTTGATGATTGAAAAGTTTTGTTTTGAAAATTTGACAAAAGTCAAAGTTTGACTTTTACTGCGAGATGAATTTTCATCAAATGTTTGAAATTGGTGATGAAGTCAGTGAACCGTGATGTTTGAATCCGAAATTAGGTCAAGATGTTTTATCTAAATATACCAATCTCTATCCAAAAAATTCATTGTTCAAAAGTCGGAGAATACTCATGCTCGACCAAAACCACAATTGGTCGATCCTCGATTGATCGATGAGAAAAGATGGATATCGATGATCGAGGTTGATGATTTGATCAAGATAGATCAAAAGGTGAGTAAAACTCAAACCCTAATTGGTTGCCTCTTGAATCGGATGAAAATCTGAAACCCTAATTTTGACATGAATACACACGATTAATCTTTTCCGTGATGCAATGATGCAAATGTAAGGTGGTATATTAGGTCAAAATTTAAATGTAGAATACCCTATTTAAGTTTCTTTAACTTGAAAGATGAAGATGAATATCTTTGTTTTGATAGGTGTAAAGAGACTTAAATATCGAAATCTAAATTTTGGACCTAAGATACAAAAATGCGGAATACAAAATGATTGTAAAAGTTTTACCGGATGATATCAAAGAAATGACATGGTGGGAAAATTTTGTGAGGATGACTCGATCTGCAAGAAAAGAGGACATTTGTTGGGAAACCGTGATATCGTTGGGGAAAAGATTCACAAAACATGTGAATATACATTTCGTTTTGAGAAACAAAAATTACCCATCGACCTTATGACAATGTTTAAGGTAAGTAAAATGATATTACCAGTATCGACCTTGTGATAGTAATGAGTATAAAGATATTACCAATTATCGCCAATGTGATAATTATAACAATAAATCTTTTGAAATTTTGTTGAATATCCAAAACAAGCATGATGGAAAATCTCAAATGAATTTTGAAGATATACCAATTATCAACAAATGATAACTATAACAGAAATACTTTGAGTATTCGACCTTGTGAATAACGCAAATGAAAAGCAGAACTCAAATGAGTTTCTACTTTCTTGAATAAAATCTTGTCGAGGATCTCTCTTTTGAGAAGACGCGGGCATTTTGATCGGAAGACACGGGTTTTCTTTTAAATAGAAAGACAACTGCTGGTGAATTTCTCATACAGTCGTGATTTGACTTTTTTTGAGAAGAACAAACTCTCATGCCAAGTTTAGGAATGAAAAAATAAGCGGCTCAAATGATGAGGCTATTGCTTATTGCTTTGTTGATTATAGACAGGGTTCTATCCAGGAATGAACTGGAAAGAAAAAGTCAATCAAGACATTGTTCCTGATGAGGAATGATCTCAGCTGGGGAACGTGGTAGAGAAAAAATGTATTTCTCTGCTTTGGGATAATCTACTGGGGATATGATCAAACCTACATGAATAAGTGATTTAAACGGTGAGATGGAAGCAAACGTTTTGAGGAATGCAAAATGCATAAATGATGCTATTATGTATGAATGTCATGAATGTTATATGCATGCTAACAATACTTGACAAAGACACTAAAGGTATTTGGGAAAAGGACCGCGTCACAGGTTTGAACAAATACTTAGCAATATCCATGACAATGGTGTTAGGCGTTCTTGATGAAGGATCTAGTTGCATGCTTTAAACTTTCGGAGAAAGGCGTTTTATTACAACTTTCGAATTCTTTTGAATAAGAATACCGTCCTTTGATGATTCTATTGAGGAGAAGACTTACATAGCGATCGTTTTTATCCTTGGAGATCGAGACACTTATGGAGAAGCTGTTGAAGTTCTTTCCGTGTTCATAGTTCAAAGGAACATTTTGCTTTTTTTTCTTCAAAATTTTGAAGTAAAATTCATTTAAAACTTTTAGTTTCAAAAGTGATTTTCACAATAAAAGCGTTATTTTGCAAAGCAGAATAAAGTAAGGATTGCAAACAAAAGCACAAGGCTCAAATTTATTGATAGAATGGTAATCAAAAGGCGTGATTCCATGAGCTATTACAAGAGTTGGAAATGATAATTTATTGGGAAAAGGCTACATTGAAAGTAAATAACCACTATTATCCCTAACAACTTGAATTCCCCTTGTACTTGTTGCTTGGAAGATTTGATTGAAGATCCGTTGATGGAAGATTCTTGATTAATGATCGGTGATTGCGATTACTTTGTCATTTTTGTATCCTTATTTTGCCTAGATTGCCTTTTCGGGTTTCAATCTATCGGGATATTTTCATTTATTGTCTCTAATTTTTGCTGGACGCCCTTCGAGTTTTCAATCCAGAGGCGCTCATTTTGCCTAAGCCGCCCTTTTCGGGTTTTCGACTTACTTGTTCTTTTTTAGACAAAGTATTTCTTGATTGCATCGGCATTCACGGGATGTGGGAGTTCATCACCATCCATGGTTGTGAAGTCATAGCACTTGGAAAAGCTTCTTTGACGATGTATGGGCCTTCGTAATTAGGGTCCATTTGCCCTAGAATCGGTTGAAAAACGAGAATCTTTTTAAGCAGTCGCCTTCTCGAATTCACGAGTCGGACCTTTTTGTGAAGCTTTCTTCATCCTTCTTTGATATAGTTTTCCATGACACAGGCGGTTAGGCGCTTTTCTTGATTAAGTTCGGTTGATCGTATACTTTGACACCATTCGACCTCGGATAACTTAGTTTCCATGAGAACTCTCATTGCGGAATCTCAACTTCTACGGGAACCTTGCTTCCATCCGTATACTAGAGAAAAGGAGTTGCCCTGTTGAAGTGCGTCTTGAATCGATACCCATGCAGAGCCAATGGCAGCATTTCGTGCCAGTCTTTGTAAGTGATGACCATTTTTTGGACGATCTTTTTGATGTTCTTGTTGGCATCTTCAACGGCGCCGTTCATCTTTGGCCGGTAAGGAGACGAGTTATGGTGCTCGATCTTGAATTCCTCACACAGTTCTTTCATCATTTTGTTGTTCAAGTTCGATCCATTGTCTGTAATGATCTTGCTTGGAACTCCATATCGGCAAATGAGGTTGTTCTTGATGAACCTCACAACCACTTGTCTTGTAACGTTGGCGTAGGATGCTGCTTCGACCCATTTGGTGAAGTAATCAATAGCCATTAGAATGAAGCGATGTCCGTTGGACGCTTTTAGTTCAATCATCCCAATCATATCAATGCCCCACATGGAGAAAGGCCACGGAGAAGAGAGAACGTTGAGTAAAGTTGGTGGCACATGGATCTTATCTGCGTAGATCGCACTTGTGACATCTTTTGGCGTGTTCTGACAATCGGTTCCATCGTTATCCAATAGTATCCTGCTTTTAAAATCTTTGGACATTGCATGCCCATTTGAATGGGTTCAAAGGATCCTTCATGCACTTCATGGATGATCGTATGCCTTCTTGTCTGTCGGCGCATCGGCGGGACCATGTCGAAATTTCTTTTGTATGCACATCTTCATTTAGGAAGAAATTTCTAGAAAGCCTCCTTAGAGTTTTCTTATCCTTGTACGATGCCCCAGTGGGTACTCTCGTGTTTGAAGGAAGCGTTTGATGTCGTGGAACCACGGTTTCTTGTCGAGGCTGTGATTGCAAATACATATGCGGGTCTTTCAAGGCGTCGATGCGGATTACGGGCATATCATTCCAATCGTTGACTTTGAACATGGAAGATAGAGTAGCCAGGCGTCGCCATCCGATTCGATCTCGAGGGATATGATGCGGTTCAACTTTGTTGAAGAAAGTCAACAAACGTCTTGCATAATCTGTAGAATTAGACCAAGATGATGAGTTTCATACTTGTCTTTAATTTGATTGATCACAAGGTTGAGTCTCCATATATGTCAAGGATCTTGATCCTTAAGTCGATGCTTCTTGATACCCATGATACAAGCTTCATACTGCGATGTTGTTGGTGCAATCAAATAGTCGGCGGAAAATGGGATATGAGAACCGGGAGTGATGATGCCCCAATTCCATTGCCGAAGACATTAGCGCTTCATCAAAATTAGGCCCCATCTAGATTACGGATCGGACCTTCTTGGTAGCGGTTCGTCGCAATCTTTCATCTTCAAGTACATAACATCCTCGTCGGGAAGTCAAATTTGAGAGATTGATATTCGTTGAAGCGGTAATAAGCCAGTGATCGTGAGAATGCTTCCTTTGACCACTTTTTGGAGCGGTCTTGGATGTCATATTCGGATAATAGCATACATCAGGCAATTCTCGGTTAAGCGAGGCTTCTCAAAGGCGTACTTGATCGGATCCATTTGAGATTAACCAAGTCGTGTGATTGATCATGTATTGGCGGAGCGTTTTGAAGCCCACACCAAAGCGCAACATGTTTTCTCGAGCATGGAGTAACGAGTTTCCTGATCATGAACTTTTTACTCAAGTAGTAAATAGCATGCTCCTTCTTACGGTGTCATCTTGTTGTCCAAGTCATGCACCATGGACTCTTCTAGTCGTGGTACATGATTAACGGTCTTCCTTCCTTTGGAGGATGATCGGTATTGGTGGTTACGGCGGTATTCCTTGATCTTGTCAAGCGCTTTTTGGCAATCGGATATCACACAACCTTGATCTTTGCGGAGAAGTTTGAATATCGGCCCGGTGCGATCATTTGAGAGATGAATCGGAGATGTAATTCAATCGCAGAAATCCTCTTACTTGCTTTCCGTATGTGGCGTAGGCATTTCTTGAATAGCCTTGACTTTGTCGGGTCAACTTCAATACCTCTTTGGTGACGATGAAACCTAGGAGTTTTCGGATCTTACCCCAAGGTGCACTTGTTAGGGTTCGAGGCGGTGGAATTTCCTTAGTCGTTGAAACAACTTTAAAGATACTCTATATGCTCATCTTGATTATCGGACTTTGCTATCATGTCGTCCACGTAGACTTGATCTCTTTGTGCATCAGTCATGGAAGAGAGTAGTCATCGCCCTTTGGTAAGTTCTTTGCATTCTTTAATCAAACGGCATTACTTTGTAGCAAAAAGTGCCCTCGTGATGAAGGATGTCTTCTCCATGTCTTGAAGCCATTCGATCGATTGTAACGGAGAAACCGTCCATGAAGGAAAAGGCGTTGAATTTTGCGATGCTATCCACTAGCATGTCAATATGCGGAGCGGAAATCATCTTTGGACTTGCCTTGTTCGGTCCGATAGTCGACACACATTCGACCTTTCCATCTTTTTGGAGGCAGGCACTATGTTGGCTAGCCATTGAGGATATTCGAGTAGCGAAACTGCGTCGAGTTGTTTTGAACTTCCTTTTGATTTTATCGAGCCATATCGGGTGAACTCTTCTTTTCTTAAGCGGTGGACAATCTGGTTTTAAACAAATGATGCTCACGATCTTGGTATCTAACCAGGCATGTCTGGTAGGACCAAGCGAACACATCAACATATTCTTTGAGAAGATCTATCAGTTTTCCCTTGACGTTGTTGTCGAGTGAAGCTCCGATATTTACTTCTTTTTTGTCTTCTTCAGAACCCAAGTTGATTGCTTTTAGAGGTTCTTTGTGAGGTTGAATGATCCTTTCCTCGTGCTTTAGTAGTCGAGAAATCTCATCGGGATCTCTTCTTCAACTTCCTCCTCGCGACTTCACGGGGGATTTCAAAGTTGGGAGAGAGCATAGAGTTATTGCTTTCAATGATTTGTCCATCTGTTAATCTGCATATTTGATTTATGTTTGATTAATTAACTCCTTATCATCATTTTTTTTTTGAAGAAAGTTAATGTGAAAGTGTATGCAGATTGATTTTTTGATTGATTTTTTTTTATTGTGTTTTTTAGGATTATCATTTCCAAGAAAGGGTAAAATGAAAATAAACACAAAGTGTAGAAACAAAACAACGCGTTTTATTATGATTCACGATATGAAGCGAGCCCTAAAATACAAACTCATTCATCTTGGGCAAGACAAGAAATTATTTAAAAGCTAAACCCTATAAAACATCTCTACACTTTGGTAGTGAGAGTTCAAAACAAAAGCAAAGATAAACTACTTAGAACTAGGAGCGTTAGTCCGAACTTCAGCGGGTTTCAGTGGTAGCGAACTCCTTGGAAGTCAAGGTACTCAGGTAATTTTCCTTTTGGTTTAACCCTTGAGTAGACTTTGGTTGTTGTTTGGCGGGTTTGAAGACTACGGGCGATGGACTTTGCCTCTCGTCTTGCTAAAGCGATCTTCGCTTGATGAGCAGATCGAGAAGTATGGGATACGACATATGTGCTTCTGTTGATCTTTGTGTTGAATTCGAGGATGTACCCTCAATCTTGAGTGAAGAGACTCGTTGTCGTGACACTTTCCGACGTATCTGAATCGTATTCTTGATCTTGGTGATCACGTTGATGTAGTGGTAATCGGGATCGATTTAACAAACTCTCCGGTGCGTTAAGCGAAGTCTTCATTGGGATCTCGATTGGTGATTAGATGAGAAGGCAGTATGCCTCTCACGATTGACTAGGGTACTCAAAGAATCACCCCATCCGATGGGTGGATATCTTCATTCGATTTTTGAGCTTTACGCGCGATGTATTTCACCATATAGTCAAATTTACCAGGTTCTCCCAAGGTATCCCAAACTTGGAAGGGACGGGTGGATTTTCATGTCGTTGCGGGGACATGTCTTTGAATTGATCGATCGTTGAATTCCTCTTGAGACACATATTAATTTGTTTAAATAAGTGCTCCACTCTTGATTCGGAGGGATCCTCTTCATCATCTTCAATGGTTACAACCTTCTTCTTGGAGAGCGGGGTTTATAAACCCCCACATTGAATACTTCTTTGATTGGAAGTGCTTCATCCTTTGCTTGTCTTTGGAGAATCTGGTGTGAACGAGTTGACTTTGTTTCGTTCTTGAGGTTTGATTACATGTCCCCATCCTTGACATTGCCATCTTTCACCATCTGTACGCTTCTTTATATGAAGAGATAAATGATCTGTTTTCTTGGTAGATTCATCTTCTAATGGATGCTTCGAGGGATGTGTTCCTTGAATGTCATTAATTGTGATGAAAGAAAGCTGGACAAATGACTTACAAGCAAAGCTTGTTCACGGTGATGGTCACCAACTTTCCATTCTTGAATTTTAATTTCGATGGAAGTAGAAATTCTGCTCACCTCGTGGATCCAGGTCTTCCTAGTAGAAATACATGTAAGCGGTTAGTACGTCCATGACTTGGAAAGTAATTTGGAAAGTGTCGGACCAATTGTCATCGGAGATCAACTTCCTCAATAAGACTTCCTTGATCCATTAAGCTCTTACTACTATGTCATTGAACTTCATTGGTGTCCCTTGTAAGCAAGCGAGCGAGTGTCGTCTTGACATTCGATGAACGGTATCTACCATACATTGGACGAGGAATCGATTGGCAAATCATCGAGATGTGCAAGGCCAAATTGATCTTTCCTTCCTGCAGAAGTTCCTCGCCATGAAACTTAGATTATTACAAGCTGTTATGTTGGCGACAATACCTCAAATTGGTGCATCAGTCACTACATAGGCTTGGTCTAGTACCTTCATTAAAGCTTCTCGATGACTTGAGTTGAGAAGCGAGGCATATTGAAATCTTGGAAGAGTACGCATCGGTTGATCCACGACTCGGTATTCACTTTTCTTGATTAACCAGTATCTCATCAAAGTCTGCGTTGGCGGCTTTATCAAGAACCAACATTTGTGCTTGGGTTAACAGGAATCATTGCGATTCTCGGAAGATATATTAGCTGGATTTTGTCGAGAGCAAGAGGCTGAGGCGGTCTTAGTGGTAATGGAGTATGTACTCGCCCACTTCGTGTCACTCGTCCGATTTACATTATATTAACATTATTTGGAGAAGTAGGCATGGGTTTCTTCTTCCATCCTCTATCGGGGTTGCATTGTATTAGTAAGGTGCTTTGGTAGAAGCTGTATGAAACGAAATAAAAGCAAATCACCAAAGGAGACTCAGGTCTTTGGGCCTTGCATTCAATCTCCACATGTTTGGGTATGTTGAAACAAGGGATGATAACGTTTACCGGGATTTTCGAGTTGATATACGAGACTAAAAGCTCGTCGAAAAATGCCCTACGATTTCGTCATGGTCATCTCTTTCTATAGATCATAGGTCACCGATATCTAACAATCGTTGAATATACGCTCTTATGGTGAGACATCCTTGAATATCTTTAAGCGAGGCGTTGCAAGCTGCGTAATGTGCTTGGTGAAGGCGCTCGTAATCTTGTATGCTTCATGAGATATCAAACTCATGATGTCCAGCGTTATTTGAGGCGGATTAGCTTGCGTTCGGACTTGTATTTCGAAGGAAAAGATTAGATCTCACTAATTTACTGTATACGCCTTTAATCTATCAATCTCAAGGTCATGGCTGGTGCCTTAGTGAAAAAAGGCATCATATTTTATTACCACCACAGTAATTTTAGGATTGGAGGTGGTGACCTTACATATCGAGGTTCTTCTATTGTGCGAGGTAAAGTTTTGTGTCGTCATTGGGTTGGTCCAATTAATAACAAAGCGTCTGATTTTGATTATTAAAGCTAGAGCATTGCGATTATTGAGTTTGTTGATTTTATTGAAATTAGAAGCAATTCCATATTTGATTGTGTTTTGGCCAGGTGCTATAGCATTACACAACCATTGTTGGTGACATTCTTATGTTTCCTAAGGATACCATTCCTATATCATATTCTTTTTCTTTAGAAGCTGGTTCCTACCTTCTAGTTCCACTAGAAGATCCTGCTTCCTTAGTTAGGCGTCCAGGTTGAACCCCTTCTTAATCGCATTCCGTACTCACCATCTCGGTGAAATCTCCGGGCTTCGCGATCATTACGCTCATAGTAGAATAGGCGAAAGTATTTAAAAATACCTTAGTCATCTCTTCTCTTCAAAGTAGGTTGACTTAAGCTGCAATTTCCCTCCATCGTTCTTGTATTCTTTGAATATCTCTCTTTCTTTACGAACATGGATAATCCCCTATAAGGCCATATATTGACCTTATATTTTGCTTCACCTAAGTCATTGAATATTTTGAATACTTATCCATGCTTTACCATTATCTTAAATAATGGATTAACAATGATGATCATTGTATGTAGACATTTCACAGCATACATGTAGGAATTTCCTTTACTAAATTAAAGACTTTAATACACAGTAATCTTCTGCGAAACTACCTACAAAATCACATTTTCCCAACAATTCCTTCGCCAAATGAATCTTCTCATGCATTTTGAGGATTGTTCACAAATTCTCACCAAACACTAAATATAAGTAAAAACTACCCGTCTAACAGTTCATAATGGTTGTATTATGGAAGAGTTACTCCATATTACAGAATAAATGTAGATTTCTTTGCATTATTTCAACATAATTTTAATCGGTGTAAAAAATCAATACAAAAGTTGAAAAAGCATACCCATGCAAATAACCAGCAAAATTGAACGGCAATGGCAAATAATAATAGTCTGTCCCGAATATTTTCATCTTGTTTACTACCTTTACGCTTAATAATGATTGACCAAAATGTAGTCTCTCCACTTCTTCTTACGGTGTTATTCTTATACTATTCGCATTCTCTTGTTCAATCCTTCCATTACTTTTCTTCTTTTTGATCTTACTTATCGTATATTGCTATAAACCTGGTTAAGAAACTCTAAGGCAACAACAACGATCTTTTCTATCTATTCAACTTATTATTATTGAAAATAGAACTCTAACAATGAACTTAAATGCAAGTATGATGCATGATTATGATTGTAAAAAGATTTTAAAAATTTCATAAAAGATATTTACAATATTTGGCGAAAAACATTAATTTATTGAAAAGAAGATTACAACAATATTGTTTTGGAGCATTGCTCGCTAATGATAAAATAAATGATAAAATTACAAACTAAATTGAAACTAATTAAATATCTTCGTAAAATGAAGATCAAAACTTAATCGCTTGACGACGATTTCCTTTCCATAGTGAGCTTAATTCGACTTTCTGCTTTAACTTTTAATGCTTTCTTCCACTTGTCGAAACGGATCATTGGTTATCATTTCTAACCTTTCTCCCTTTCCAGCGTATCTACGGATTGCGTTATCGCGTACGAATCTTTATCTTTCCATATCCACGGAAATAAGCGTCTTTCATGATCTTTGACTTGCGGCTTCTCATTCTCAAGATTAGTCTTAAGAACTTATTTTAACCTCTTTTCAAACCATTTTGCCATTATTCTCACACCGGCGAAAAAATTGGAAACGGTTGAGAACATGGGTTCTTCATAAGCGTAAGCATTCAAATTCGCTCTCTTTTCCCAAAAAGTGCAATTTCCATGGCTACAATTCTTTCTACCTTTTCTTTCTTCGGATGTGATGCAGCTCATCATTCTAGCCTTGATCCTTGGGAATCTTCTCGCCGGAATAGAAATAACTCTACATAAAACCGAAGTTTTACTAGAGTTTGCGTGTCTGAGTTGACGTCTACCGAGAATGGGTTGTAGTTGATTCCTCCTTTTGTCTTGATAAAAGCCGTTGCTTCTCCAGCTCTCAATGATTTCCATCTCATTATACCGCTAGGTATACCATGGATATAACATAAAAACGCTTGACCACCCACATCTTTTTTCGCCTAGGAGATTTAGGCAGTGTGGACAATATTTGAAAAAGAGGATTACCTGACACCACGATAGTTCCAGTCTCCTTGGCGATTCTATGATGAATAGAGGCGTCACGTGTCAGCAGTGGGAACGAGATTTCCAATCGGAAAGATCCTTATGGCGTTGATATCAGCGAAATTTGGGGCGTTGGGAAACAACACAATCCATAGAGGAGTAAAGCTAAAATAGCTTCAAAGGCTACCATACTACACAGGCTGCGAGAGAATTTGAGAGCCTTCTCCATTCTGAACTTTGAAGTCAGTCTAAGGGTTTTCCTCTGGTAGTTAGGTTTTTGTCTATCTCGAGATTTCTTTAAGTGAGTCATCGTTACAATGGTAGGTGATTTGGGAATGGCTTCCAAACCATTGAAAGGCACTTTGTCCGGTCTTTGAGATGCCTAGAGATATGTGTGCTACTCTTCCAAAGTAGGCATCAAGCGATAATCGAGGAAAGTGAAACAACGATAGGAATCGTATAAAGTAAGCGAAAGAAAGTTTTGAGAAGTCCTTCGTCAGCGTTAGTGTTAGAAGAGTTAAAAAGAGTTCCATAGCGTTTAAAAATCAGAGGATCTTACCAAGATACTAACTCTTTCAACTTTCCTATATCAAATTCTAAAAGCTGTATCTCTTGGTGAATCTTCCTCAATCCATCCACTAACCTAAAATATTTTACAAAGAAAAATCTCTAAATTCTTTGAAATGGGAAGAAATGAAGTTTTTTGAATGAATGAATGCATGAATACAGCAAACATGGTTAGTAGTTATACACACGAAGCGGCGTTAAAATTCTGAGCATAAACCAACGATAAGAATCAGCGTGGTTAAGTTCTAAGGCTTATTCATACGGCAGGTTACCACTAATATCTGAGCTCAACATACTCTTTGAAATATTATCGGATTTGTTGAATACTCGATGGTCAATAATATTTTCAAAAACTACTTTGATCGTAGTACATGACAATTACTCTAGAAGCTTACACGAATAATCTCTACACTACATCCTAAATGGCGAGGATAGGTTATGTGTTCTATGACAACTCAGACTTCTCGAGATTCCCTTGAAAAGCACCATATCCTTAAATACTTGCCAAACACAAATACTCCAAGAAAACCTCCTTTGAGAAGATATTAACCCGTAA
>CM038795.1:94929974-94966009 GCA_021764765.1 Vicia sativa
TAGAAATCTAATTTCTTTTTAGTGTGGAATTAAAAATAACTATATCGCATTTAAAAAATATTTTTATTCATAAAGTCAAGATTTTAACTCATTGGAAATATTTTGATAGAATATTATGTTTCA
Source organism: Vicia sativa (assembly GCA_021764765.1). Lineage (NCBI taxonomy): Eukaryota > Viridiplantae > Streptophyta > Magnoliopsida > Fabales > Fabaceae > Vicia > Vicia sativa. The sequence goes on from CM038795.1 coordinate 94,930,098, forward strand.
AATATATTTGCATTATCAAATCCATAAACCAGATCATTTTTAAGGAAATAAAAAATAAACTATGATCCTTAAAATACTTGTATTCATAAATTACATTTTAATTCATTGGAAATATTTTAGATAGAATATTATGATGAAAAATATATTTGGAACTATCAAATCCACAAGTTAAATTATGTACGTAACATTTTTATATATAATCAACTAAAACTCACAAAAGGTAAATTTAAAATGCATCCACAAGAAAAATTAATCTTACATATAATCTGAATTTTGTTTATTTTTATATTTACATTTATTTAAAAAAACAAATTGTTTCAAATATCTAAGATATCCGTTATCTTCAGATTTAATGTTTTCAAATTTAATAAAAACAAATATTATTTATTTAATTTTTTCAAATGAAATAAATAGAAAAATATTAATTTTAACAAAATAAATGCATTTCTAAAACAGTACCAAACAAATCATCCTAAAACCATTCACTTAACTAATCTAGATAAGGATCGAAAGCAATATTTAAAGTTGATCCAATCAACTAATCTATGTGCTATATTAGCATCTACCTAAGAATTGAGATTTTTATGTTTTAAATAGTTATACTATGAATGGTTTTATCTTTTAGGATTGTGTCTATGTGTTTTTGTGAGAAGATTTTTTCATTTCGCTTTTATCATATTGTGTTTTATTTTAAGAATGAGGAACACCTAGTAATTGTAGGTTCCATCTTTGTGTCTTTAGGGATTCCCATACATCGCAAGCAAATCAAATTATTGTTTTTGCTAATCTCGCTTAAGCTGCCACTTTCTATGGATAATTGTTTTAGAAGGAACACTCAAGATATAATACATCGCTTTTTCAGAGTCGGGTACTATTCCATATATTGGATCATATCGTGTTTTTTAGTTGAAATTATTGTTATATTATCCTTAAAAATACTTATTCATAATTCAAATTTAATTATCGAAATATTTTAGATAGAATATTATGTTGCAAATATATTTGGTACTATCAAATCCATAAGCTAAATTATGTACGAACATTTTTATATATAATCAACTAAAACTCACAAAGGTAAATTTAAAATGCATCCACAAGAAAAAAAATTAATCTTACATATAACTTAATTTTGTTTATTTTTTATTTACATTTATTTAAAAAAAACAAATTGTTTCAAATATCTAAGATATCCGTTATTCGCATTTAATTTTTTCAAATTTAATAAAAACAAAATATTATTTATTTAATTTTTCAAATGAAATAAATAGAAAATTATTAATTTTTTAACAAATAAAATTTTCATTTCTAAAAACAAGACTGCAACAAATCATTCTAAAATTCATTCACTTAACTAATCTAGATAAGGATCGAATATTTCTAAAAGTTGATCCAATCAACTAATCTATGCATATATTAGCATCTACCTAAGAATTGAGATTTTTATGCTTTAAATAGTTATACTATGAATGGTTTTATCTTTAGGATTGTGTCTATGTGTTTTTGTGAGAAGATTTTTTCATTATCTTTTTATCATATTGTGTCTTATTTTAAGAATGAAGAACAAGTAGTAATTGTAGGTTCCATCTTTGTGTCTTAGATTGCATACATTTTCAAGCAACCAAATTTATTGTTTTCTAATCTCCGCGCCACTTCTATGGATAATTGTTTTAGAAGTTAAACACTCGCATATAGTACACGCTCTTTGTAGGTACTATTCCATCCACAAAGGGCCTATGTGTCTTTAGTTGAAATTGTGGGTATTTGGTTGATTAATAATACTTTATCATGAAAATTGATACACTAAATATTTTAAAGATAGAAATCTAATTTCTTTTTTAGTGGAGATAAAAATAAACTATATCACCTTTAAAAATATTTTATTCATAAAGTCAAGCATTTTAACTCATTGGAAATATTTTGATAGAATATTATGTTGCAAATATATTTGTACTATCAAATCCATAAACCAGATTTATTTTTTTAATGGAAATAAAAATAAACTATATGATCCTTAAAAATACTTGTATTCATAAATTACATTTTAATTCATTGGAAATATTTTAGATAGAATATTATGTTGAAAATATATTTGTACTATCAAATCCATAAGCTAAATTATGTACGAACATTTTATATATAATCAACTAAAACTCACAAAGGTAAATTTAAAATGCATCCACAGAAAAAATTAATCTTACATATAACTTAATTTTGTTTATTTTATATTTACATTTATTTTAAAAAATCAAATTGTTTCAAATATCTAAGATATCCGTCATCCGCACTTAATTTTTTTCAAATTTAATAAAAACAAAATATTATTTATTTAATTTTTCAAATGAAATAAATAAAAAATATTAATTTTTTAACAAAATAAACTTTTCATTTCTAAAACAAGATCGAACAAATCATCTCTAAAATTCATTCACTTAACTAATCTAGATAAGGATCGAGCAATATTTCTAAAGTTGATCCAATCAACTAATCTATGCATATATTAGCATCTACCTAAGAATTGAGATTTTTATGCTTTAAATAGTTATACTATGAATGGTTTTATCTTTTAGGATTGTGTCTATGTGTTTTTGGAGAAGATTTTTTCATTTCTTCTAACCATATTGTGTCTTATTTTAAGAATGAAGAACAAGTAGTAGTTGTAGGTTCCATATTTGTGTCTTAGGATTGCATACATTTTCAAGCAACCAAATTTATTTTTTGCTAATCTCCTCAAATACCACTTCTATGGATAATTGTTTTTTAGAAGTTAAACACTGCATATAGTATGTAATTTTTGTAGGTCGGGTACTATTCCATCCACAAAGGGCCTAATTGTTCTTTAGTTGAAATTGTGGGTATTTTGGTTGATTAAGTAATACTTTATCATGAAAATTGATACACTAAATATTTTAAAGATAGAAATCTAATTTCTTTTTTAATGGAGATAAAAATAAACTATATCAAAAAAATACTTTATTCATAAAGTCAGATTTTAACTCATTGGAAATATTTTGATAGAATATTATGTTACAAATATATTTGGTACTATCAAATCCATAAACCGAGATTTATTTTAATGAAATAAAAATAAACTATATGATCCTTAAAAATATTGTATTCATAAATTCAGCATTTTAATTCATTGAAATATTTTAGATAGAATATTATGTTGAAAATATATTTGGAACTATCAATCCATAAGCTAAATTATGTACGAACATTTTTATATATAATCAACTAAAACTCACAAAGGTAAATTTAAAATGCATCCACAAGAAAAAATTAATCTTACATATAACTTAATTTTGTTTATTTTTTATATTTACATTTATTTAAAAACAAATTGTTTCAAATATCTAAGATATCCGTCATCCGCATTTAATTTTTTCAAATTTAATAAAAACACAATATATTATTTATTTAATTTTTTCAAATGAAATAAATAGAAAAATATTAATTTTTTAACAAAATAAATTTTCATTTCTAAAAAAAGTATTTAAAACAAATCATCTCTAAAATTCATTCACTTAACTAATCTAGATAAGGATCGAGCAATATTTCTAAAGTTGATCCAATCAACTAATCTATGCATATATTAGCATCTACCTAAGAATTGAGATTTTTATGCTTTAAATAGTTATACTATGAATGGTTTTATCTTTTAGGATTGTGTCTATGTGTTTTGTGAGAAGATTTTCATTTCGCTTATCATTTGTGTCTTATTTTAAGAATGAGTAAACAGTAGTTGTAGGTTCCATCTTTGTGTCTTGGATTGCATACATTTTCAAGCAACCAAATTTATTTTTTTTGCTAATCTCCTGCTGCCACTTCTATGGATAATTGTTTTTAGAAGCGGAAACACTCATATAGTACATCGTTCTTTGTAGGCCTAAGACTATTCCATCCACAAAGGGCCTAATGTGTTCTTTAGTTGAAATTGTGGGTATTTTGGTTGATTAAATAATACTTTATCATGAAAATTGATACACTAAATATTTTAAAGATAGAAATCTAATTTCTTTTAATGGAGATAAAAATAAACTATATCACATTTAAAAATATTTTATTCATAAAGTCAGCATTTTAACTCATTGGAAATATTTTAGATAGAATATTATGTTGCAAATATATTTTACTATCAAATCCATAAACCAGGATTTATTTTTTAATGGAAATAAAAATAAACTATATGATCCTTAAAATACTTGTATTCATAAATTCACATTTTAATTCATTGGAAATATTTTAGATAGAATATGATGAAAAATATATTTGAACTATCAAATCCATAAGCTAAATTATGTACTAACATTTTATATATAATCAACTAAACTCAAAGGTAAATTTAAATGCATCCACAAGAAAAAAATTAATCTTACATATAACTTAATTTTGTTTATTTTTATATTTACATTTATTTAAAAACAAATTGTTTCAAATATTAAGATATCCGCTCATTCGCACTTAATTTTTTCAAATTTAATAAAAACACAATCTATTATTTATTTAATTTTTTCAAATGAAATAAATAGAAAATATTAATTTTTTAACAAAATAAATGTTCATTTCTAAAAACAAGCATCAAACAAATCATCTCTAAAATTCATTCACTTAACTAATCTAGATAAGGATCGAGCAATATTTCTAAAGTTGATCCAATCAACTAATCTATGCATATATTAGCATCTACCTAAGAATTGAGATTTTATGCTTTAAATAGTTATACTATGAATGGTTTTATCTTTTAGGATTGTGTCTATGTGTTTTGTGAGAAGATTTTTTCATTTCGCTTACCATATTGTGTCTTATTTTAAGAATGAAGAACAAGTAGTAGTTGTAGGTTCCATCTTTGTGTCTTAGGATTGCATACTTTTTCAAGCAACCAAATTTATTTTTTTGCTAATCTCCCAGTACCACTTCTATGGATAATTGTTTTTAGAAGCGAAACACTCATATAGTATACATCGCTCTTTTGTAGGCCTTACTATTCCATCCACAAAGGGCCTAATGTGTTCTTAGTTGAAATTGTGGGTATTTTGGTTGATTAAATAATACTTTATCATGAAAATTGATACACTAAATATTTTAAAGATAGAAATCTAATTTCTTTTTTAATGGAGATAAAAATAAACTATATCACCTTTAAAAATACTTTATTCATAATCGCAGATTTTAACTCATTGGAAATATTTTAGATAGAATATTATGTTGCAAATATATTTGGTACTATCAAATCCATAAACCGTGATTTATTTTTTAATGGAAATAAAAATAAACTATATGATCCTTAAAATACTTGTATTCATAAATTCAGATTTTAATTCATTGGAAATATTTTAGATAGAATATTATGTTGAAAATATATTTGAACTATCAAATCCATAAGCTAAATTATGCTAACATTTTTATATATAATCAACTAAAACTCACAAAGGTAAATTTAAATGCATCCATAAAAAATTAATCCATATAACTTAATTTTGTTTATTTTTATATTTACATTTATTTAAAACAAATTGTTTCAAATATCTAAGATATCCGTCATCCGACTTAATTTTTTTCAAATTTAATAAAAACACAATGTATTATTTATTTAATTTTTTCAAATGAAATAGAAAATATTAATTTTTTAACAAAATAAACTTTTCATTTCTAAAAACAAGCATCAAACAAATCATCTCTAAAATTCATTCACTTAACTAATCTAGATAAGGATCGAGCAATATTTCTAAAGTTGATCCAATCAACTAATCTATGCATATATTAGCATCTACCTAAGAATTGAGATTTTATGCTTTAAATAGTTATACTATGAATGGTTTTATCTTTTAGGATTGTTCTATGTGTTTTTGTGAGAAGATTTTTTCATTTCTTCTAACCATATTGTGTCTTATTTTAAGAATGAAGAACAAGTAGTGTTGTAGGTTCCATCTTTGTGTCTTAGGATTGCATACTTTTTCAAGCAACCAAATTTATTTTTTGCTAATCTCCCGGCCACTTCTATGGATAATTGTTTTTAGAAGCTAAACACTGCATATAGTACACGCTCTTTGTAGGCCTACTATTCCATCCACAAAGGGCCTAATGTGTTCTTTAGTTGAAATTGTGGGTATTTTGGTTGATTAAGTAATACTTTATCATGAAAATTGATACACTAAATATTTAAAGATAGAAATCTAATTTCTTTTTAATGGAGATAAAAATAAACTATATCACATTTAAAAATATTTATTCATAAAGTCAGATTTTAACTCATTGGAAATATTTTAGATAGAATATTATGTTGCAAATATATTTGGTACTATCAAATCCATAAACCGTGGATTTATTTTTTTAATGGAAATAAAAATAAACTATATGATCCTTAAAAATACTTGTATTCATAAATTCCATTTTAATTCATTGGTATTTTAGATAGAATATATTGCAAATATATTTTACTATCAAATCCATAAGCTATATGTACCGAACATTTTTATATATAATCAACTAAACTCACAAAGGTAAATTTAAAATGCATCCACAAAAAAAATTAATTTACATATAACTTAATTTTGTTTATTTTTATATTTACATTATTTAAAAAAACAAATTGTTTCAAATATCTAAGATATCCGCTCATCTTCGCATTTAATTTTTTCAAATTTAATAAAAAAACAATCTATTATTTATTTAATTTTTTCAAATGAAATAAATAGAAAATATTAATTTTTTAACAAAATAAATGTTCATTTCTAAAAACAAGATCAAACAAACCATCTCTAAAATTCATTCACTTAACTAATCTAGATAAGGATCGAGCAATATTTCTAAAGTTGATCCAATCAATAATCTATGCATATATTAGCATCTACCTAAGAATTGAGATTTTATGCTTTAAATAGTTATACTATGAATGGTTTTATCTTTTAGGATTGTGTCTATGTGTTTTTGTGAGAAGATTTTTTCATTTCTCAATCATATTGTGTCTTATTTTAAGAATGAAGAACAAGTAGTAATTGTAGGTTCCATATTTGTGTTTAGGATTGCATACATTTTCAAGCAACCAAATTTTTTTTTTGCTAATCTCCCAAGGCCACTTATGGATAATTGTTTTTGAAGTGAAACACTGCATATAGGACATCGTTTGTAGGCCGGTATTTATTCCATCCACAAAGGGCCTAATGTGTTCTTTAGTTGAAATTGTGGGTATTTTGGTTTATTAAATAATACTTTATCATGAAAATTGATACAATATTATTTAAAGATAGAAATCTAATTTCTTTTTAATGGAGATAAAAATAAACTATATCGCCTTTAAAATATTTTATTCATAAAGTCAGATTTTAACTCATGGAAATATTTTAGATAGAATATTATGTTGCAAATATATTTGGTACTATCAAATCCATAAACCAGATTTATTTTTTAATGGAAATAAAAATAAACTATATGATCCTTAAAAATACTTGTATTCATAAATTCAGCATTTTAATTCATTGAAATATTTTAGATAGAATATGATGAAAATATATTTGGACTATCAAATCCATAAGCTAAATTATGTACTAACATTTTTATATATAATCAACTAAAACTCACAAAGTAAATTTAAAATGCATCCACAGTAAAAATTAATTTTTACATATAACTTAATTTTGTTTATTTTATATTTACATTTATTTAAAAAACAAATTGTTTCAAATATCTAAGATATCCGTCATTCGCACTTAATTTTTTTCAAATTTAATAAAACACAATGTATTATTTATTTAATTTTTTCAAATGAAATAAATAGAAAATATTAATTTTAACAAAATAAATTTTCATTTCTAAAAACAAGATCAAACAACCATCTCTAAAATTCATTCACTTAACTAATCTAGATAAGGATCGAGCAATATTTCTAAAGTTGATCCAATCAACTAATCTATGCATATATTAGCATCTACCTAAGAATTGAGATTTTTATGCTTTAAATAGTTATACTATGAATGGTTTTTCTTTTAGGATTGTGTCTATGTGTTTTTGTGAGAAGATTTTTTTTCATTTCTTCTAACCATATTGTGTCTTATTTTAAGAATGAAGAACAAGTAGTAGTTGTAGGTTCCATCTTTGTTCTAGGATTGCATACATTTTCAAGCAACCAAATTTATTTTTTTGCTAATCTCCCCGCCACTTCTATGGATAATTGTTTTAGAAGCGAAACATCAGATATAGTACATCGCTCTTTGTAGGCTTGGACATTCCATCCACAAAGGGCCTAATGTGTTCTTTAGTTGAAATTGTGGGTATTTTGGTTGATTAAATAATACTTATCATGAAAATTGATACACTAAATATTTTAAAGATAGAAATCTAATTTCTTTTTAATGGAGATAAAAAATAAACTATATCACCTTTAAAAAATTTTATTCATAAAGTCAAGATTTTAACTCATTGGAAATTTTGGATAGAATATTATGTTACAAATATTTGGTACTATCAAATCCATAAACCAGGATTTATTTTTTAATGGAAATAAAAATAAACTATATGATCTTAAAAATACTTGTATTCATAAATTAAGATTTTAATTCATTGGAAATATTTTAGATAGAATATTATGATGAAAATATATTTGAACTATCAAATCCATAAGCTAAATTATGTACGAACATTTTTATATATAATCAACTAAAACTCACAAAGGTAAATTTAAAATGCATCCAAAGTAAAAAAATTAATTCACATATAACTTAATTGTTTATTTTTATATTTACATTTTTTAAAAAACAAATTGTTTCAAATATCTAAGATATCCTGTCATCCGCATTTAATTTTCAAATTTAATAAAAACACAATGTATTATTTATTTAATTTTTTCAAATGAAATAAATAGAAAATATTAATTTTTTAACAAAATAAATTTCATTTCAAAACAAGTATCAAACAAATCATCTCTAAAATTCATTCACTTAACTAATCTAGATAAGGATCGAGCAATATTTCTAAAGTTGATCCAATCAACTAATCTATGCATATATTAGCATCTACCTAAGAATTGAGATTTTTATGCTTTAAATAGTTATACTATGAATGGTTTTTCTTTTAGGATTGTGTCTATGTGTTTTTGTGAGAAGATTTTTTCATTTCTTCTAAGTATATTGTGTCTTATTTTAAGAATGAAGAACAAGTAGTAGTTGTAGGTTCCATATTTGTGTCTTAGGATTGCATACTTTTTCAAGCAACCAAATTTATTTTTTTTGCTAATCTCCCAAATACCACTTCTATGGATAATTGTTTTTAGAAGCGGAAACACTGTATAGTACATCGCTCTTTAGAAATGCATATTACCCATCCACAAAGGGCCTAATGTGTTCTTTAGTTGAAATTGTGGGTATTTTGGTTGATTACATAATACTTTATCATGAAAATTGATACACTAAATATTTTAAAGATAGAAATCTAATTTCTTTTTTTAATGGAGATAAAAAATAAACTATATCACCTTTAAAAATACTTTATTCATAAAGTCAGCATTTTAACTCATTGGAAATATTTTGATAGAATATTATGTTGCAAATATATTTGGTACTATCAAATCCATAAACCAGATTTATTTTTTAATGGAAATAAAAATAAACTATATGATCCTTAAAATACTTGTATTCATAAATTCAGCATTTTAATTCATTGGAAATATTTTAGATAGAATATTATGTTGCAAATATATTTGGTACTATCAAATCCATAAGCTAAATTATGTACTAACATTTTATATATAATCAACTAAAACTCAAAGGTAAATTTAAAATGCATCCACAAGAAAAAAATTAATCTTACATATAACTTAATTTTGTTTATTTTTATATTTACATTTTTTAAAAAAACAAATTGTTTCAAATATCTAAGATATCCTGCTCATTCGCATTTAATTTTTTTCAAATTTAATAAAAACACAATGTATTATTTATTTAATTTTTCAAATGAAATAAATAGAAAATATTAATTTTTTAACAAAATAAACTTTTCATTTCTAAAAAACAAGATCGAAACAAATCATCTCTAAAATTCATTCACTTAACTAATCTAGATAAGGATCGAGCAATATTTCTAAAGTTGATCCAATCAACTAATCTATGCATATATTAGCATCTACCTAAGAATTGAGATTTTTATGCTTTAAATAGTTATACTATGAATGGTTTTATCTTTTAGGATTGTGTCTATGTGTTTTGTGAGAAGATTTTTTCATTTCTTCTAACCATATTGTGTCTTATTTTAAGAATGAAGAACAAGTAGTAGTTGTAGGTTCCATCTTTGTGTCTTAGATTGTACATTTTCAAGCAAATTTATTTTTTGCTAATCTCCCAGCGCCACTTCTATGGATAATTGTTTTTAGAAGCGGAAACACTGCATATAGTACATCGCTCTTTGTAGGCCGGTACTATTCCATCCACAAAGGGCTAATGTTCTTAGTTGAAATTGTGGGTATTTTGGTTTATTATAATACTTTATCATGAAAATTGATACACTAAATATTTTAAAGATAGAAATCTAATTTCTTTTTTAATGGAGATAAAAATAAACTATATCATTAAAAATATTTTATTCATAAAGTCAGCATTTTAACTCATTGGAATATTTTGATAGAATATTATGTTGCAAATATATTTGGTACTATCAAATCCATAAACAGGATTTATTTTTAATGGAAATAAAAATAAACTATATGATCCTTAAAAATACTTGTATTCATAAATTCAGATTTTAATTCATTGGAAATATTTTAGATAGAATATTATGATGAAAATATATTTGGAACTATCAAATCCATAAGCTAAATTATGTACTAACATTTTTATATATAATCAACTAAAACTCACAAAGGTAAATTTAAAATGCATCCATAAAAAAAAATTAATTCACATATAACTTAATTTTGTTTATTTTTATATTTACATTTATTTAAAACAAATTGTTTCAAATATCTAAGATATCCGTTCATCCGCATTTAATTTTTTCAAATTTAATAAAAACACAATATTACTTATTTAATTTTTTCAAATGAAATAAATAGAAAAATATTAATTTTTAACAAAATAAATTTTCATTTCTAAAAACAAGATTTAAACAAATCATCTCTAAAATTCATTCACTTAACTAATCTAGATAAGGATCGAGCAATATTTCTAAAGTTGATCCAATCAACTAATATGCATATATTAGCATCTACCTAAGAATTGAGATTTTTATGCTTTAAATAGTTATACTATGAATGGTTTTATCTTTTAGGATTGTGTCTATGTGTTTTGTGAGAAGATTTTTCATTTCTTCTAAGTATATTGTGTCTTATTTTAAGAATGAAGAACAAGTAGTAGTTGTAGGTTCCATATTTGTGTCTTAGGATTGCATACTTTCAAGCAACCAAATTTTTTTTGTAATCTCCTCAATACCACTTCTATGGATAATTGTTTTTAGAAGGAAACACTCGCATATAGTACATCGCTCTTTGTAGGTCGGTACTATTCCATCCACAAAGGGCTAATGTGTTCTTTAGTTGAAATTGGGTATTTTGGTTGATTAAGTAATACTTTATCATGAAAATTGATACACTAAATATTTTAAAGATAGAAATCTAATTTCTTTTTAATGGAGATAAAAATAAACTATATCACCTTTAAAAAATACTTTATTCATAAAGTCAGCATTTTAACTCATTGGAAATATTTTAGATAGAATATTATGTTGCAAATATATTTGGTACTATCAAATCCATAAACTGTGATTTATTTTTTTAATGGAAAAAAAATAAACTATATGATCCTTAAAAATACTTGTATTCATAAATTCAGCATTTTAATTCATTGGAAATATTTTAGATAGAATATTATGTTGCAAATATATTTGGAACTATCAAATCCATAAGCTAAATTATGTACGAACATTTTTATATATAATCAACTAAAACTCACAAAGGTAAATTTAAAATGCATCCATGAAAAAAAAAAATTAATCTTACATATAACTTAATTTTGTTTACTTTTATATTTACTTTTTTTTAAAAAAACAAATTGTTTCAAATATTAAAATATCCGTGCATCCGCACTTAATTTTTTTCAAATTTAATAAAAAACACAATGTATTATTTATTTAATTTTTTCAAATGAAATAAATAGAAAATATTAATTTTTTAACAAAATAAATTTTCATTTCTAAAACACACCGAAACAAACCATCTCTAAAATTCATTCACTTAACTAATCTAGATAAGGATCGAGTATTTCTAAAGTTGATCCAATCAACTAATCTATGCATATATTAGCATCTACCTAAGAATTGAGATTTTTATGCTTTAAATAGTTATACTATGAATGGTTTTATCTTTTAGGATTGTGTCTATGTTTTTGTGAGAAGATTTTTTCATTTCTTCTAACCATATTGTGTCTTTATTTTAAGAAGAACAAGTAGTAGTTGTAGGTTCCATCTTTGTGTCTTAGGATTGCATACATTTTCAAGCAACCAAATTTATTTTTTGCTAATCTCCCAGCGCCACTTCTATGGATAATTGTTTAGAAGCGGAACATCAGATATAGTACATACTCTTTGTAGGTCGGTACTATTCCATCCACAAAGGGCCTAATGTGTTCTTTAGTTAAATTGTGGGTATTTGGTTGATTAAATAATACTTTATCATGAAAATTGATACACTAAATATTTTAAAGATAGAAATCTAATTTCTTTTTTAATGGAGATAAAAATAAACTATATCACATTTAAAATATTTTATTCATAAAAGTAGTATTTTAACTCATTGAAATATTTTGATAGAATATTATGTTGCAAATATATTTGGTACTATCAAATCCATAAACCGGATTTATTTTTTAATGGAAATAAAAATAAACTATATGATCCTTAAAATACTTGTATTCATAAATTCAGCATTTTAATTCATTGAAATATTTTAGATAGAATATTATGATGCAAATATATTTGGAACTATCAAATCCATAAGCTAAATTATACTAACATTTTTATATATAATCAACTAAAACTCACAAAGGTAAATTTAAAATGCATCCACAGTAAAAAAAATTAATCTTACATAACTTAATTTTGTTTATTTTTATATTTACATTTATTTAAAAAACAAATTGTTTCAAATATCTAAGATATCCGTCATTCGATTTAATTTTTTCAAATTTAATAAAAACACAATGTATTATTTATTTAATTTTTTCAAATGAAATAAATAGAAAATATTAATTTTTAACAAAATAAAATTTCATTTCTAAAACAATCTAAACAAATCATCTCTAAAATTCATTCACTTAACTAATCTAGATAAGGATCGAGCAATATTTCTAAAGTTGATCCAATCAACTAATCTATGCATATATTAGCATCTACCTAAGAATTGAGATTTTTATGCTTTAAATAGTTATACTATGAATGGTTTTATCTTTTAGGATTGTGTCTATGTGTTTTGTGAGAAGATTTTTCATTTCTTCTAACCATATTGTGTCTTATTTTAAGAATGAAGAACAAGTAAGTAGTTGGTTCCATTTTGTGTCTTAGGATTGCATACATTTTCAAGCAACCAAATTTATTTTTTTCTACTCCTTGCGCCACTTGGATAATTGTTTTAGAAGCGGAACACTCGATATAGTACATCGTTCTTTGTAGGCCGGTACTATTCCATCCACAAAGGGCCTAATGTGTTCTTTTGAAATTGTGGGTATTATGGTTGATTAAGAATAATACTTTATCATGAAAATTGATACACTAAATATTTTAAAGATAGAAATCTAATTTCTTTTTAATGGAGATAAAAAATAAACTATATCACCTTTAAAAATATTTTATTCATAAAGTAGATTTTAACTCATTGGAAATATTTTAGATAGAATATTATGTTGCAAATATATTTGGTACTATCAAATCCATAAACCGTGATTTATTTTTTAATGGAAATAAAAATAAACTATATGATCCTTAAAAATACTTGTATTCATAAATTCAAGATTTTAATTCATTGGAAATATTTTAGATAGAATATTATGTTGCAAATATATTTGTACTATCAAATCCATAAGCTAAATTATGTACGAACATTTTTATATAATCAACTAAAACTCACAAAGGTAAATTTAAAATGCATCCACAGTAAAAAAATTAATCTTACATATAACTTAATTTTGTTTATTTTTATATTTACATTTATTTAAAAAACAAATTGTTTCAAATATCTAAGATATCCGTTCATCCGCATTTAATTTTTTCAAATTTAATAAAAAACACAATCTATTATTTATTTAATTTTTCAAATGAAATAAATAGAAAATATTAATTTTTAACAAAATAAATTTTCATTTCTAAAAAGAAGATCTAAAACAAACCATCTCTAAAATTCATTCACTTAACTAATCTAGATAAGGATCGAGCAATATTTCTAAAGTTGATCCAATCAACTAATCTATGCATATATTAGCATCTACCTAAGAATTGAGATTTTTATGCTTTAAATAGTTATACTATGAATGGTTTTATCTTTTAGGATTGTGTCTATGTGTTTTGTGAGAAGATTTTTTTTCATTTTCTAATATTGTGTCTTATTTTAAGAATGAAGAACAAGTAGTAGTTGTAGGTTCCATCTTTGTGTCTTAGGATTGCATACATTTTCAAGCAACCAAATTTTTTTTTTGCTAATCTCCCCAGCGCCACTTCTATGGATAATTGTAGTTTTAAACATCAAGATATAACATCGCTCTTTTGTAGGTCGGTACTATTCCATCCACAAAGGGCCTAATGTGTTCTTTAGTTGAAATTGTGGGTATTTTGGTTTATTAAATAATACTTTATCATGAAAATTGATACACTAAATATTTTAAAGATAGAAATCTAATTTTTTAATGGAGATAAAAATAAACTATATCACCTTTAAAAATATTTTATTCATAAAGTCGCATTTTAACTCATTGGAAATATTTTGATAGAATATTATGTTGCAAATATATTTGGTACTATCAAATCCATAAACCAGATTTATTTTTAAAGGAAATAAAAATAAACTATATGATCCTTAAAAATACTTGTATTCATAAATTCAGCATTTTAATTCATTGGAAATATTTTAGATAGAATATTATGATGAAAATATATTTGGAACTATCAAATCCATAAGCTAAATTATACTAACATTTTTATATATAATCAACTAAAACTCACAAAGGTAAATTTAAAATGCATCCACAGTAAAAAAAATTAATTCACATATAACTTAATTTTGTTTATTTTATATTTACATTTATTTAAAAAACAAATTGTTTCAAATATCTAAGATATCCGTTCATCCGCACTTAATATTTTTCAAATTTAATAAAAAACAATCTATTATTTATTTAATTTTTTCAAATGAAATAAATAGAAAATATTAATTTTTTAACAAAATAAAATTTTCATTTCTAAAAACAGTACCGAAACAAATCATCTCTAAAATTCATTCACTTAACTAATCTAGATAAGGATCGAGCAATATTTCTAAAGTTGATCCAATCAACTAATCTATGCATATATTAGCATCTACCTAAGAATTGAGATTTTATGCTTTAAATAGTTATACTATGAATGGTTTTATCTTTTAGGATTGTGTCTATGTGTTTTGTGAGAAGATTTTTTCATTTTCGCTAACCATATTGTGTCTTATTTTAAGAATGAAGAACAAGTAGTAGTTGTAGGTTCCATCTTTGTGTCTTAGGATTGTACTTTTCAAGCAACCAAATTATTTTTTTGCTAATCTCCCGCGCCACTCTATGGATAATTGTTTTAGAAGGAAACACTCGTGATATAGTACATCGTTCTTTGTAGTCGGTACTATTCCATCCACAAAGGGCCTAATGTGTTCTTTAGTTGAAATTGTGGGTATTATGGTATTAAGTAATACTTTATCATGAAAATTGATACACTAAATATTTTAAAGATAGAAATCTAATTTCTTTTTTAATGGAGATAAAAATAAACTATATCGCATTTAAAAATATTTTATTCATAAAGTCAGATTTTAACTCATTGGAAATATTTTAGATAGAATATTATGTTAAAATATATTTGGTACTATCAAATCCATAAACCAGATTTATTTTTAAAGGAAATAAAAATAAACTATATGATCCTTAAAATACTTGTATTCATAAATTCAAGCATTTTAATTCATTGGAAATATTTTAGATAGAATATTATGTTGAAAATATATTTGGAACTATCAAATCCATAAGCTAAATTATGTACTAACATTTTTATATATAATCAACTAAAACTCACAAAGGTAAATTTAAAATGCATCCACAGTAAAAAAAATTAATCTACATATAACTTAATTTTGTTTATTTTTATATTTACATTTATTTAAAAAAACAAATTGTTTCAAATATCTAAGATATCCGTCATCCGCATTTAATTTTTTCAAATTTAATAAAAAACACAATGTATTATTTATTTAATTTTTCAAATGAAATAAATAGAAAAATATTAATTTTTAACAAAATAAATTTTCATTTCTAAAACAAGAATAAACAAACCATCTCTAAGATTCATTCACTTACTGATCTAGATAAGGATCGAGCAATATTTCTAAAGTTGATCCAGTCAACTAATCTACGCATATATTAGCATCTACCTAAGAATTGAGATTTTTATGCTTTAAATAGTTATACTATGAATGGTTTTATCTTTTAGGATTGTGTCTATGTGTTTTTGTGAGAAGATTTTTTCATTTCTGCTAACGATATTGTGTCTTATTTTAAGAATGAAGAACAAGTAGTAGTTGTAGGTTCCATCTTTGTGTCTTAGGATTGCATACATTTTCAAGCAACCAAATTTATTATTTTTGCTAATCTTCCAGCACTTCTATGGATAATTGTTTTAAAGCTAAACACTCATATAGTACATCGCTTTTGTAGGTACTATTCCATCCACAAAGGGCCTAATGTGTTCTTTAGTTGAAATTGTGGGTATTATGGTTTATTATAATACTTTATCATGAAAATTGATACACTAAATATTTTAAAGATAGAAATCTAACTTTTTAATGGAGATAAAAAATAAACTATATCACATTTAAAAATATTTTATTCATAAAGTCAGATTTTAACTCATTGGAAATATTTTAGATAGAATATTATGTTGCAAATATATTTGGTACTATCAAATCCATAAACTGTGATTATTTTTTAATGGAAAAAAAAAATAAACTATATGATCCTTAAAAATACTTGTATTCATAAATTCAGCATTTTAATTCATTGGAAATATTTTAGATAGAATATTATGTGAAAATATATTTGGAACTATCAAATCCATAAGCTAAATTATGTACTAACATTTTTATATATAATCAACTAAAACTCACAAAGGTAAATTTAAAATGCATCCACAAGAAAAAAATTAATCTTACATATAACTTAATTTTGTTTATTTTTATATTTACATTTATTTAACAAATTGTTTCAAATATTCAAGATATCCGCTCATTCAAGATTTAATTTTTTCAAATTTAATAAAAAACACAATGTATTATTTATTTAATTTTTTTCAAATGAAATAAATAGAAAAATATTAATTTTTTTAACAAAATAAAATTTCATTTCAAAAACAAGATCTAAACAAATCATCTCTAAAATTCATTCAATTAACTAATCTAGATAAGGATCGAGCAATATTTGGAGAATGGCGAAGTTTCATCAACCAAATTATTATTTTGCTAATCTCCCACACCACTTCTAAGGATAATTGCTTTTAGAAGCGGAAATGACTGTGATATATACACATCGCTTTTTGTGGTGGCCTGCATTTACCCATCCACAAAGGGCCTACTGTGTTCTTGAAGTTGAAATTGTGGGTAATATGGTTTATTAATAATACTTTATCATGAAAATTGATACACTAAATATTTAAAGATAGAAATCTAATTTTTTAGTGGAGATAAAAATAAACTATATCATTTAAAAATACTTTATTCATAAAGTCAGATTTTAACTCATTGGAAATATTTTGGATAGAATATTATGTTGCAAATATATTTGGTACTATCAAATCCATAAACCGTGATTTATTTTTTAAAGGAAATAAAAATAAACTATATGATCCTTAAAAATACTTGTATTCATAAATTCAGCATTTTAATTCATTGGAAATATTTTAGATAGAATATTATGAGAAAATATATTTGAACTATCAAATCCATAAGCTAAATTATGTACGAACATTTTTATATATAATCAACTAAAACTCACAAAGGTAAATTTAAAATGCATCCACAGTAAAAAAAAATTAATCTTACATATAACTTAATTTTGTTTATTTTTATTTACATTTATTTAAAAAAAAAAATTGTTTCAAATATCTAAGATATCCGCTCATCCGATTTAATTTTTTCAAATTTAATAAAAACACAATGTATTATTTATTTAATTTTTCAAATGAAATAAATAGAAAATATTAATTTTTTAACAAAATAAATTTTCATTTCTAAAACAAGATTCAAAACAAATCATCTCTAAAATTCATTCACTTAACTAATCTAGATAAGGATCGAGCAATATTTCTAAAGTTGATCCAAATCAACTAATCATGCATATTAGCATCTACCTAAGAATTGAGATTTTATGCTTTAAATAGTTATACTATGAATGGTTTTATCTTTTAGGATTGTGTCTATGTGTTTTTGTGAGAAGATTTTTTCATTTCTTCTAGTATATTGTGTCTTATTTTAAGAATGAAGAACAAGTAGTAGTTGTAGGTTCCATATTTGTGTCTTAGGATTGCATACATTTTCAAGCAACCAAATTTATTTTTTGTTAATCTCCCCAAACGCCACTTCTATGGATAATTGTTTTGAAGGGAAACACTCGCATATAGTACACGTTCTTTGTAATGGTACTTCCATCCACAAAGGGCTAATGTGTTCTTAGTTGAAATTGTGGGTTTTGGTTGATTAAATAATACTTTATCATGAAAATTGATACACAATATTTAAAGATAGAAATCTAATTTCTTTTTAATGGAGATAAAAAATAAACTATATCACCTTTAAAAATATTTTATTCATAAAGTCAAGATTTTAACTCATTGGAAATATTTTGATAGAATATTATGTTGCAAATATATTTGGTACTATCAAATCCATAAACCAGATTTATTTTTAATGGAAATAAAAATAAACTATATGATCCTTAAAAATACTTGTATTCATAAATTCAAGATTTTAATTCATTGGAAATATTTTAGATAGAATATTATGTGCAAATATATTTGAACTATCAAATCCATAAGCTAAATTATGTACGAACATTTTTATATATAATCAACTAAAACTCACAAAGGTAAATTTAAATGCATCCACAAGAAAAAATTAATTCTTATATAACTTAATTTTGTTTATTTTTATATTTACATTTATTAAAAACAAATTGTTTCAAATATCTAAGATATCCGTCATTCGCATTTAATTTTTTTCAAATTTAATAAAAACACAATGTATTATTTATTTAATTTTTTCAAATGAAATAAATAGAAAAATATTAATTTTTAACAAAATAAAATTTTCATTTCTAAAACAAGATCAAACAAATCATCTCTAAAATTCATTCACTTAACTAATCTAGATAAGGATCGAGCAATATTTCTAAAGTTGATCCAATCAATAATCTATGCATATATTAGCATCTACCAAGAATTGAGATTTTTATGCTTTAAATAGTTATACTATGAATGGTTTTATCTTTTAGGATTGTGTCTATGTGTTTTTGTGAAAGATTTTTCATTTCTTCTATCATATTTGTGTCTTATTTAAGAATGAAGAACAAGTAGTAGTAGGTTCCATATTTGTGTCTTAGGATTGCATACATTTCAAGCAACCAAATTTATTTTTTCTAATCTCTACCGCCACTTCTATGGATAATTTTAGAAGCAACACTGCATATAGTACATCGCTCTTTGTAGGCCTAATATTCCATCCACAAAGGGCCTAATGTTCTTTTAGTTGAAATTGTGGTATTATGGTTTATTAAATAATACTTTATCATGAAAATTGATACACTAAATATTTTAAAGATAGAAATCTAATTTCTTTTTAATGGAGATAAAAAATAAACTATATCACCTTTAAAATATTTTATTCATAAAATCAAGATTTTAACTCATTGAAATATTTTAGATAGAATATTATGTTGCAAATATATTTGGTACTATCAAATCCATAAACCAGGATTTATTTTTTAATGGAAAAAAAAATAAACTATATGATCCTTAAAAATACTTGTATTCATAAATTCAGCATTTTAATTCATTGGAAATATTTTAGATAGAATATTATGTTGAAAATATATTTGGAACTATCAAATCCATAAGCTAAATTATGTACGTAACATTTTTATATATAATCAACTAAAACTCACAAAGGTAAATTTAAAATGCATCCACAAAAAAAATTAATCTTACATATAACTTAATTTTGTTTATTTTTATATTTACATTTATTTAAAACAAATTGTTTCAAATATCTAAGATATCCGTTCCGATTAATATTTTTCAAATTTAATAAAAACACAATGTATTATTTATTTAATTTTTCAAATGAAATAAATAGAAAAATATTAATTTTTTAACAAAATAAACTTTTCATTTCAAAAACAAGACCAAACAAATCATCTCTAAAATTCATTCAATTAACTAATCTAGATAAGGATCGAGCAATATTTCTAAAGTTGATCCAATCAACTAATCTATGCATATATTAGCATCTACCTAAGAATTGAGATTTTTATGCTTTAAATAGTTATACTATGAATGGTTTTATCTTTTAGGATTGTGTCTATGTGTTTTTGTGAAAAGATTTTTTTCATTTCTTCTAAGTATATTGTGTCTTATTTTAAGAATGAAGAACAAGTAGTAGTTGTAGGTTCCATATTTGTGTCTTAGGATTGCATACATTTTCAAGCAACCAAATTTATTATTTTGCTAATCTCCCCAGCGCCACTTCTAAGGATAATTTTAGAAGGAAACACTCGCATATAGTACATCGCTTTTTGTAGGCCGGTATTCCATCCACAAAGGGCTAATGTGTTCTTTAGTTGAAATTGTGGGTATTATGGTTTATTAATAATACTTTATCATGAAAATTGATACACTAAATATCTTAAAGATAGAAATCTAATTTCTTTTTAATGGAGATAAAAATAAACTATATCACCTTTAAAAATATTTTATTCATAAAGTCAGATTTTAACTCATTGGAAATATTTTGATAGAATATTATGTTGCAAATATATTTGGTACTATCAAATCCATAAACCGTGATTTATTTTTAAAGGAAATAAAAATAAACTATATGATCCTTAAAAATACTTGTATTCATAAATTCAGCATTTTAATTCATTGGAAATATTTTAGATAGAATATTATGATGAAAATATATTTGGAACTATCAAATCCATAAGCTAAATTATGTACTAACATTTTTATATATAATCAACTAAAACTCACAAAGGTAAATTTAAAATGCATCCAGTAAAAAAATTAATCTTACATATAACTTAATTTTGTTTATTTTTATATTTACATTTATTTAAAAACAAATTGTTTCAAATATCTAAGATATCCGCTCATTGCATTTAATATTTTTCAAATTTAATAAAAACACAATGTATTATTTATTTAATTTTTTCAAATGAAATAAATAGAAAAATATTAATTTTTAACAAAATAAATGTTCATTTCTAAAAACAAGTAACAAATCATCTCTAAAATTCATTCAATTAACTAATCTAGATAAGGATCGAGCAATATTTCTAAAGTTAATCAACTAATCTATGCATATATTAGCATCTACCTAAGAATTGAGATTTTATGCTTTAAATAGTTATACTATGAATGGTTTTATCTTTTAGGATTGTGTCTATGTGTTTTTGTGAAAAGATTTTTTTCATTTCTTCTAAGTATATTGTGTCTTATTTTAAGAATGAAGAACAAGTAGTAGTTGTAGGTTCCATATTTGTGTCTTAGGATTGCATACATTTTCAAGCAACCAAATTTATTTTTTTGCTAATCTCCCCAGCGCCACTTCTAAGGATAATTGTTTTTAGAAGCGGAAACACTCGCATATAGTACATCGTTCTTTGTAGGCCGACATTCCATCCACAAAGGGCCTAATGTGTTTTTTTAGTTGAAATTGTGGGTATTTATTAAATAATACTTTATCATGAAAATTGATACACTAAATATTAAAGATAGAAATCTAATTTCTTTTTTATGGAGATAAAAAATAAACTATATCACCTTTAAAATACTTTATTCATAAATCAGCATTTTAACTCATTGGAAATATTTTGATAGAATATTATGTTGCAAATATATTTGTACTATCAAATCCATAAACTGTGATTTTTTAATGGAAATAAAAATAAACTATATGATCCTTAAAAATACTTGTATTCATAAATTCAGCATTTTAATTCATTGAAATATTTTAGATAGAATATTATGTTGAAAATATATTTGGTACTATCAAATCCATAAGCTAAATTATGTACTGTAACATTTTATATATAATCAACTAAAACTCACAAAGGTAAATTTAAATGCATCCCATAAAAAAAAATTAATTTCTTACATATAACTTAATTTTGTTTATATTTTATATTTACATTTATTTAAAAAAACAAATTGTTTCAAATATCTAAGATATCCGTGCATCCGATTTAATTTTTCAAATTTAATAAAAAACACAATGTATTATTTATTTAATTTTTTCAAATGAAATAAATAGAAAATATTAATTTTTTAACAAAATAAATTTCATTTCAAAAAAACAAAGATCAAACAAACCATCTCTAAAATTCATTCACTTAACTAATCTAGATAAGGATCGAGCAATATTTCTAAAGTTGATCCAATCAACTAATCGCATATATTAGCATCTACCTAAGAATTGAGATTTTATGCTTTAAATAGTTATACTATGAATGGTTTTATCTTTAGGATTGTGTCTATGTTTTTTGTGAAAGATTTTTTCATTTCTTCTAACTATATTGTGTCTTATTTTAAGAATGAAGAACAAGTAGTAGTTGTAGGTTCCATTTTGTGTCTTAGGATTGCATACATTTTCAAGCAACCAAATTTTTTTTTGCTAATCTCCAGCGCCACTTCTATGGATAATTGTTTTTAGAAGCGGAAACTGTAGATATAGTACATCGCTCTTTGTAGGCGTATACTATTCCATCCACAAAGGGCCTACTGTGTTCTTTTAGTTGAAATTTGGGTATTATGGTTTATTAAATAATACTTTATCATGAAAATTGATACACTAAATATCTTAAAGATAGAAATCTAATTTCTTTTTAGTGGAGATAAAAATAAACTATATCACCTTTAAAAATATTTTATTCATAAATCGCATTTTAACTCATTGGAAATATTTTAGATAGAATATTATGTTGCAAATATATTTGGTACTATCAAATCCATAAACAGATTTATTTTTTTAAAGGAAATAAAAATAAACTATATGATCCTTAAAAATACTTGTATTCATAAATTCAGCATTTTAATTCATTGGAAATATTTTAGATAGAATATTATGATGAAATATATTTGGAACTATCAAATCCATAAGCTAAATTTATAACGAAATTTTTATATATAATCAACTAAAACTCACAAAGGTAAATTTAAAATGCATCCACAGAAAAAAATTAATCTTTCATATAACTTAATTTTGTTTATTTTTATATTTACATTTATTTAAAAAAAACAAATTGTTTCAAATATCTAAGATATCCGCTCATTCGCATTTAATTTTTTCAAATTTAATAAAAACACAATGTATTATTTATTTAATTTTTCAAATGAAATAAATAGAAAATATTAATTTTTTAACAAAATAAAATGTTCATTTCCAAAAACAGTACCGAAACAAATCATCTCTAAAATTCATTCAATTAACTAATCTAGATAAGGATCGAGCAATATTTCTAAAGTTGATCCAATCAACTAATCTATGCATATATTAGCATCTACCTAAGAATTGAGATTTTTATGCTTTAAATAGTTATACTATGAATGGTTTTATCTTTTAGGATTGTGTCTATGTGTTTTTGTGAAAAGATTTTTTTCATTTCTTCTAAGTATATTGTGTCTTATTTTAAGAATGAAGAACAAGTAGTAGTTGTAGGTTCCATATTTGTGTCTTAGGATTGCATACATTTTCAAGCAACCAAATTTTTTTTTTGCTAATTCTCGCCACTTCTATGGATAATTGTTTTAGAAGCGAAACACTTGATATAGTACATCGTTGTTGTAGGGGTACTATTCCATCCACAAAGGCCCATGTGTTCTTTAGTTGAAATTGTGGGTATTATGGTTGATTAAGTAATACTTTATCATGAAAATTGATACACTAAATATTTTAAAGATAGAAATCTAATTTCTTTTTAATGGAGATAAAAAATAAACTATATCATTTAAAAATATTTTATTCATAAAGTCAGATTTTAACTCATTGGAAATATTTTAGATAGAATATTATGTTGCAAATATTTTGGTACTATCAAATCCATAAACCGTGATTTATTTTAAAGGAAATAAAAATAAACTATATGATCCTAAAAATACTTGTATTCATAAATTCAACATTTTAATTCATTGAAATATTTTAGATAGAATATTATGTTGCAAATATATTTAAATCAAATCCATAAGCTAAATTATGAACATTTTTATATATAATCAACTAAAACTCACAAAGGTAAATTTAAATGCATCCACAAAAAAAAAATTAATCTTACATATAACTTAATTTTGTTTATTTTATATTTACATTTATTTAAAAAACAAATTGTTTCAAATATCTAAGATATCCGTCATTCGCATTTAATATTTTTCAAATTTAATAAAAAACACAATGTATTATTTATTTAATTTTTTCAAATGAAATAAATAGAAAAATATTAATTTTTAACAAAATAAAATTTTCATTTCAAAACAAGATCAAACAAATCATCTCTAAAATTCATTCACTTAACTAATCTAGATAAGGATCGAAGCAATATTTCTAAAGTTGATCCAATCAACTAATCTATGCATATATTAGCATCTACCTAAGAATTGAGATTTTATGCTTTAAATAGTTATACTATGAATGGTTTTATCTTTTAGGATTGTGTCTATGTGTTTTTGTGAAAAGATTTTTTCATTTCTTCTAATATATTGTGTCTTATTTTAAGAATGAAGAACAAGTAGTAGTTGTAGGTTCCATCTTTGTGTCTTAGGATTGCATACATTTTCAAGCAACCAATTTATTTTTTGCATCTCCCCGCGCCACTTCTATGGATAATTGTTTTGAAGGAAACACCAGATATAGTACATCTTGTAGGCCGGTACTATTCCATCCACAAAGGCCTAATGTGTTCTTTTAGTTGAAATTATGTATATTTGATTAAGTAATACTTTATCATGAAAATGATACACTAAATATTTTAAAGATAGAAATCTAATTTCTTTTTAATGGAGATAAAAATAAACTATATCGCATTTAAAAATATTTTTATCATAAAGTCAGCATTTTAACTCATTGGTATTTTGATAGAATATTATGTTGCAAATATATTTGGTACTATCAAATCCATAAACCGATTTATTTTTTAAAGGAAATAAAAATAAACTATATGATCCTTAAAAATATGTATTCATAAATTCAGCATTTTAATTCATTGGAAATATTTTAGATAGAATATTATGATGAAATATATTTGAACTATCAAATCCATAAGCTAAATTATGTACTTAACATTTTTATATATAATCAACTTAAAACTCATTTAAAGGTAAATTTAAAATGCATCCGCAAAAATCCATATAATCCAACTTATTATTTTAATATTCAATAAACAATTAAATATCAAAGATGATCATCAACTATTTATTAATTAATCATCCTAAAATCATCAATTAACATCCAACTATTCAAAAGTTCACCTTCTGATATTTTAAATGTCAAATGTCTTATTCTATTTTATCTTTAGGATTGTGTCTATGTGCTTTTGTGAAAGATTTTTCATTTCTTCTAAGTATATTGTGTCTTATTTAAGAATGAAGAACTAGTAGTAGTTGTAGGTCCTATTTGTGTCTTAGGATTGCATACATTTTCAAGCAACCAAATTTATTATTTTTGCTAATCTCCCCGCGCCACTTCTATGGATAATTGTTTTTAGAAGGAAACACTCGTGATATAGTACATCGCTCTTTGTAGGCCGGTACTATTCCATCCACAAAGGGCCTAATGTGTTCTTTAGTTGAAATTGTGGGTATTATGGTTTATTAAGTAATACTTATCATGAAAATTGATACACTAAATATTTAAAGATAGAAATCTAATTTCTTTTTTAGTGGAGATAAAAAATAAACTATATCGCATTTAAAAATATTTTATTCATAAAGTCAGCATTTTAACTCATTGGAAATATTTTTGATAGAATATTATGTTGCAAATATATTTGGTACTATCAAATCCATAAACTGGATTTATTTTTTTAAAGGAAATAAAAATAAACTATATGATCCTTAAAAATACTTGTATTCATAAATTCAGATTTTAATTCATTGGAAATATTTTAGATAGAATATTATGATGAAAATATATTTTGTACTATCAAATCCATAAGCTAAATTATGTACGAACATTTTTATATATAATCAACTAAAACTCACAAAGGTAAATTTAAAATGCATCCACAGTAAAAAAAAATTAATTACATATAACTTAATTTTTATTTTTATATTTACATTTATTTAAAAAAACAAATTGTTTCAAATATCTAAGATATCCGTCATTCGCATTTAATATTTTTCAAATTTAATAAAAAACACAATGTATTATTTATTTAATTTTTCAAATGAAATAAATAGAAAATATTAATTTTTTTAACAAAATAAAATTTCATTTCTAAAAACAAAGTACGAAACAAATCATCTCTAAAATTCATTCACTTAACTAATCTAGATAAGGATCGAAAGCAATATTTCTAAAGTTGATCCAATCAACTAATCTATGCATATATTAGCATCTACCTAAGAATTGAGATTTTTATGCTTTAAATAGTTATACTATGAATGGTTTTATCTTTTAGGATTGTGTCTATGTGTTTTTGTGAGAAGATTTTTCATTTCTTCTAAGTATATTGTGTCTTATTTTAAGAATGAAGAACCAGTAGTTGTAGGTTCCATATTTGTGTCTTAGGACATAATTTTCCAACCAAATTTATTTTTTTAATCTCTGCTACCACTTCTATGGATAATTGTTTTGAAGGAAACACTCGTATATAGCACGTTTCTTTGTAGGTACTATTCCATCCACAAAGGGCCTAATGTGTTCTTTAGTTGAAATTGTGGGTATTATGGTTGATTAAGTAATACTTTATCATGAAAATTGATACACTAAATATTTTAAAGATAGAAATCTAATTTTTAATGGAGATAAAAATAAACTATATCACATTTAAAAATATTTTATTCATAAAGTCAAGATTTTAACTCATTGGAAATATTTTGGATAGAATATTATGTTGCAAATATATTTGGTACTATCAAATCCATAAACCAGGATTTATTTTTTAATGGAAATAAAAATAAACTATATGATCCTTAAAAATACTTGTATTCATAAATTAGCATTTTAATTCATTGAAATATTTTAGATAGAATATTATGATGAAAATATATTTGGAACTATCAAATCCATAAGCTAAATTATGTACTAACATTTTTATATATAATCAACTAAAACTCACAAAGGTAAATTTAAATGCATCCACAAAAAAAAATTAATCTTACATATAACTTAATTTTGTTTATTTATATTTACATTTATTTAAAAACAAATTGTTTCAAATATCTAAGATATCCGCTCATTCGCACTTAATATTTTTCAAATTTAATAAAACACAATGTATTATTTATTTAATTTTTTTCAAATGAAATAGAAAATATTAATTTTTTAACAAAATAAATGTTCATTTCTAAAACAAGACTCTAAACAAATCTCTAAAATTCATTCACTTAACTAATCTAGATAAGGATCGAGCAATATTTCTAAAGTTGATCCAATCAACTAATCTATGCATATATTAGCATCTACCTAAGAATTGAGATTTTTATGCTTTAAATAGTTATACTATGAATGGTTTTATCTTTAGGATTGTGTCTATGTGTTTTTGTGAGAAGATTTTTTCATTTCTTCTAAGTATATTGTGTCTATTTTAAGAATGAAGAACAAGTAGTAGTAGGTTCCATATTTGTGTCTTAGGATTGCATACATTTTCAAGCAACCAAATTTATTTTTTGCTAATCTCCCCGCGCCACTTCTATGGATAATTGTTTTTGAAGCGGAACACTCTGATATAGTACATCGTTCTTTGTAGGCCAATATTATTCCATCCACAAAGGGCCTAATGTGTTCTTTAGTTGAAATTGTGGGTATTATGGTTTATTAATAATACTTTATCATGAAAATTGATACACTAAATATCTTAAAGATAGAAATCTAATTTCTTTTTAGTGGAGATAAAAATAAACTATATCGCATTTAAAAATATTTTATTCATAAAGTCAGCATTTTAACTCATTGGAAATATTTTGATAGAATAATATTGCAAATATATTTGGTACTATCAAATCCATAAACCAGATTTATTTTTTAAAGGAAATAAAAATAAACTATATGATCCTTAAAAATACTTGTATTCATAAATTCAAGATTTTAATTCATTGAAATATTTTAGATAGAATATTATATGAAAATATATTTGGAACTATCAAATCCATAAGCTAAATTATGTACGAACATTTTATATATAATCAACTAAAACTCACAAAGGTAAATTTAAAATGCATCCACAGTAAAAAAAAATTAATCTTACATATAACTTAATTTTGTTTATTTTTATATTTACATTTATTTAAAAAAAAACAAATTGTTTCAAATATCTAAGATATCCGTCATTCGCATTTAATTTTTTCAAATTTAATAAAAACACAATGTATTATTTATTTAATTTTTTCAAATGAAATAAATAGAAAAATATTAATTTTTTAACAAATAAATTTTCATTTCTAAAAAAACATCAAAACAAATCATCTCTAAATTCATTCACTTAACTAATCTAGATAAGGATCGAGCAATATTTCTAAAGTTGATCCAATCAACTAATCTATGCATATATTAGCATCTACCTAAGAATTGAGATTTTTATGCTTTAAATAGTTATACTATGAATGGTTTTATCTTTTAGGATTGTGTCTATGTGTTTTGTGAAAGATTTTTTCATTTTCTAAGTATATTGTGTCTTATTTTAAGAATGAAGAACAAGTAGTAATTGTAGGTTCCATTTTTGTGTCTTAGGATTGCATACATTTCAAGCAACCAAATTTATTTTTTTTTGCTAATCTCCCAGCGCCACTTCTATGGATAATTGTTTGAAGCGGAAACACTCGTGATATAGTACATCGCTCTTTGTAGGCCGGTACTATTCCATCCACAAAGGGCTACTGTTCTTAGTTGAAATTGGGTATTATGGTTTATTAAGTAATACTTTATCATGAAAATTGATACACTAAATATCTTAAAGATAGAAATCTAATTTCTTTTTTTAGTGGAGATAAAAAATAAACTATATCGCATTTAAAAATATTTTATTCATAAAGTCAGCATTTTAACTCATTGGAAATATTTTGGATAGAATATTATGTTGCAAATATATTTGGTACTATCAAATCCATAAACCAGGATTTATTTTTTTAAAGGAAATAAAAAATAAACTATATGATCCTTAAAAATACTTGTATTCATAAATTCAGCATTTTAATTCATTGGAAATATTTTAGATAGAATATTATGATGAAAATATATTTGGAACTATCAAATCCATAAGCTAAATTATGTACGAACATTTTATATATAATCAACTAAAACTCACAAAGGTAAATTTAAAATGCATCCATGTAAAAAAAATTAATCTTACAACTTAATTTTGTTTATTTTATATTTACATTTATTTAAAAAAACAAATTGTTTCAAATATCTAAGATATCCGTCATTCGCATTTAATATTTTTCAAATTTAATAAAAACACAATGTATTACTTATTTAATTTTTCAAATGAATAAATAGAAAATATTATTTTTTTAACAAAATAAATGTTCATTTCTAAAATAAAGATCAAAACAAATCATCTCTAAAATTCATTCACTTAACTAATCTAGATAAGGATCGAGCAATATTTCTAAAGTTGATCCAATCAACTAATCTATGCATATATTAGCATCTACCTAAGAATTGAGATTTTTATGCTTTAAATAGTTATACTATGAATGGTTTTATCTTTTAGGATTGTGTCTATGTGTTTTGTGAGAAGATTTTTCATTTCTTCTAAGTATATTGTGTCTTATTTTAAGAATGAAGAACAAGTAGTAGTTGTAGGTTCCATATTTGTGTCTTAGGATTGCATACTTTTTCAAGCAACCAAATTTATTTTTTGCTAATCTCCTAGCGCCACTTCTATGGATAATTGTTTTAGAAGCGAAACACTCCATATAGTACATCGTTCTTGTAGGCTTGTACTATTCCATCCACAAAGGCCTAATGTGTTCTTTAGTTGAAATTGTATTATGGTTTATTAAGTAATACTTTATCATGAAAATTGATACACTAAATATTTTAAAGATAGAAATCTAATTTCTTTTTAATGGAGATAAAAATAAACTATATCACATTTAAAAATATTTTATTCATAAAGTCAGCATTTTAACTCATTAAATATTTTAGATAGAATATTATGTTGCAAATATATTTGGTACTATCAAATCCATAAACCAGGATTTATTTTTTAATGGAAATAAAAAATAAACTATATGATCCTTAAAAATACTTGTATTCATAAATTCAGCATTTTAATTCATTGGAAATATTTTAGATAGAATATTATGTTGCAAATATATTTGAACTATCAAATCCATAAGCTAAATTATGTACGAACATTTTATATATAATCAACTAAAACTCACAAAGGTAAATTTAAATGCATCCACAAGAAAAAATTAATCTTACATATAACTTAATTTTGTTTATTTTTATATTTACATTTATTTAAAAAAAACAAATTGTTTCAAATATCTAAGATATCCGTTCATTCGCATTTAATTTTTTTCAAATTTAATAAAAAACACAATGTATTACTTATTTAATTTTTTCAAATGAAATAAATAGAAAATATTAATTTTTTTAACAAAATAAATTTCATTTCTAAAACAAAGCATCGAAACAAACCATCTCTAAAATTCATTCACTTAACTAATCTAGATAAGGATCGAGCAATATTTTAAAGTTGATCCAATCAATAATCTATGCATATATTAGCATCTACCTAAGAATTGAGATTTTTATGCTTTAAATAGTTATACTATGAATGGTTTTATCTTTTAGGATTGTGTCTATGTGTTTTGTGAAGATTTTTTTCATTTCTTCTAAGTATATTGTTTTTTTTAAGAATGAAGAACAAGTAGTAGTTAGGTTCCATATTTGTGTCTTAGGATTGCATACATTTTCAAGCAACCAAATTTATTTTTTGCTAATCTCCCAGCAACACTTCTATGGATAATTGTTTTTAGAAGCGAAAACACTCACATATAGTACATCGTTCTTTGTAGGCCTAATATTCCATCCACAAAGGGCCTAATGTGTTCTTTAGTTGAAATTGTGGGTATTTTGGTTTATTAATACTTTATCATGAAAATTGATACACTAAATATTAAAGATAGAAATCTAATTTCTTTTTTAGTGGAGATAAAAATAAACTATATCACATTTAAAAATATTTTATTCATAAAGTCAGCATTTTAACTCATTGGAAATATTTTGGATAGAATATTATGTTGCAAATATATTTGGTACTATCAAATCCATAAACCGTGATTTATTTTTTAAAGGAAAATAAAAATAAACTATGATCCTTAAAAATACTTGTATTCATAAATTCAATTTTAATTCATTGGAAATATTTTAGATAGATTATGATGAAAATATATTTGGAACTATCAAATCCATAAGCTAAATTATGTACTAACATTTTATATATAATCAACTAAAACTCACAAAGGTAAATTTAAAATGCATCCACAGTAAAAAAATTAATCTTACATATAACTTAATTTTGTTTATTTTTATATTTACATTATTTAAAAAAACAAATTGTTTCAAATATCTAAGATATCCTGTCATTCGCATTTAATTTTTTCAAATTTAATAAAAAACACAATGTATTACTTATTTAATTTTTCAAATGAAATAAATAGAAAATATTAATTTTTTAACAAAATAAAATTTTCATTTCTAAAAACAAGACTTAAACAAATCATCTCTAAAATTCATTCACTTAACTAATCTAGATAAGGATCGAGCAATATTTCTAAAGTTGATCCAATCAACTAATCTATGCATATATTAGCATCTACCTAAGAATTGAGATTTTATGCTTTAAATAGTTATACTATGAATGGTTTTATCTTTTAGGATTGTGTCTATGTGTTTTTGTGAGAAGATTTTTCATTTCTTCTAAGTATATTGTGTCTTATTTTAAGAATGAAGAACATGTAGTAGTTGAGGTTCCATATTTGTGTCTTAGGATTGCATACATTTTCACAACCAAATTTTTTTTTGCTAATCTCCCGCGCCACTTCTATGGATAATTGTTTTAGAAGCGGAAACACTCACATATAGTACATCGTCTTTGTAGGCTAAATTATTCCATCCACAAAGGGCCTAATGTGTTCTTTAGTTGAAATTGTGGGTATTTTGGTTGATTAAGTAATACTTTATCATGAAAATTGATACACTAAATATTTTAAAGATAGAAATCTAATGGAGATATCGCATTTAAAAATACTTTATTCATAAAGTCAGCATTTTAACTCATGGGAAATAGATAGAATATTATGTTGCAAATATATTTGGTACAATCAAATCCATAATTCAGGATTTATTTTTTTAATGGAAATAAAAAATAAACTATATGATCCTTAGAAATACTTGTATTCATAAATTCAGCATTTTAATTCGTTAGAAATATTTTAGATAGAATATTATGTTGCAAATATATTTGGTACTATCCAATCCAAAAGCTAAATTATGTACGAACATTTTTAGATATAATCAACTAAAACCCACAAAGGTAAATTTAAAATGCATCCACAGTAAAAAAAAAATTAATCTTATATAACTTAATTTTGTTTATTTTATATTTACATTTATTTAAAAAAAACAAATTGTTTCAAATATCTGATATCCGTCATTCCGCATTTAATTTTTTCAAATTTAATAAAAAACACAATGTATTATTTATTTAATTTTTTCAAATGAAATAAATAGAAAAATATTAATTTTTTAACAAAATAAATTTTCATTCTAAAAACAAGATCAAACAAATCATCTCTAAAATTCATTCACTTAACTAATCTAGATAAGGATCGAGCAATATTTCTAAAGTTGATCCAATCAACTAATCTATGCATATATTAGCATCTACCTAAGAATTGAGATTTTATGCTTTAAATAGTTATACTATGAATGGTTTTATCTTTTAGGATTGTGTCTATGTGTTTTGTGAGAAGATTTTTTCATTTCTTCTAATATATTGTGTCTTATTTTAAGAATGAAGAACAAGTAGTAGTTGTAGGTTCCATATTTGTGTCTTAGGATTGCATACATTTTCAAGCAACCAAATTTATTATTTTGCTAATCTCCCCAGCGCCACTTCTAAGGATAATTGTTTTTAGAAGCGAAACACTGTGATATAGTACATGTCTTTGTAGGCCGGTACTACTCCATCCACAAAGGGCCTACTGTGTTCTTTAGTTGAAATTGTGGGTATTATGGTTTATTAAGTAATACTTTATCATGAAAATTGATACACTAAATATCTTAAAGATAGAAATCTAATTTCTTTTTTATTGGAGATAAAAATAAACTATATCTATTTAAAAATATTTTATTCATAAAGTCAGCATTTTAACTCATTGGAAATATTTTGGATAGAATATTATGTTGCAAATATATTTGGTACTATCAAATCCATAAACCAGGATTTATTTTTTTAAAGGAAATAAAAAATAAACTATATGATCCTTAAAAATACTTGTATTCATAAATTCAGATTTAATTCATTGAAATATTTTAGATAGAATATTATGTTGAAAATATATTTGAACTATCAAATCCATAAGCTAAATTATGTACGAACATTTTATATATAATCAACTAAAACTCACAAAGGTAAATTTAAATGCATCCACAAAAAAAAATTAATCTTACATATAACTTAATTTTGTTTATTTTATATTTACATTTATTTAAAACAAATTGTTTCAAATATCTAAGATATCCATTCATTCGCATTAATTTTTTCAAATTTATTAAAAACACAATATTATTTATTTAATTTTTTCAAATGAAATAAATAGAAAATATTAATTTTTTTAACAAAAAAATGTTCATTTCTAAACAAAGATCAAACAAATCATCTCTAAAATTCATTCACTTAACTAATCTAGATAAGGATCAAGCAATATTTCTAAAGTTGATCCAATCAACTAATCTATGCATATATTAGCATCTACCTAAGAATTGAGATTTTTATGTTTTAAATATATACTATGAATGGTTTTATCTTTAGGATTGTTCATGTGTTTTTTGTGAGAAGATTTTTTCATTTCTTCTAAGTATATTGTGTCTTATTTTAAGAATGAAGAACAAGTAGTAGTTGTAGGTTCCATTTGTGTCTTAGGATTGCATACATTTTCAAGCAACCAAATTTATTTTTGCTAATCTCCCAATACCACTTCTATGGATAATTGTTTTTAGAAGCGGAAACACTCAAGATATAGTACATCGCCTTTGTAGGTTTACTTTTCCATCCACAAAGGGCCCATCGTTCTTTTTTTTGAAAATGGACACTAAATATTTAAAGATAGAAATCTAATTTTTAATGGAGATAAAAAATAAACTATATCACATTTAAAAATATTTTATTCATAAAGTCCATTTTAACTCATTGGAAATATTTTGATAGAATATTATGTTGCAAATATATTTGGTACTATCAAATCCATAAACTGTGATTTATTTTTTAAAGGAAATAAAAATAAACTATATGATCCTTAAAAATACTTGTATTCATAAATTCAGATTTTAATTCATTGGAAATATTTTAGATAGAATATTATGATGAAAATATATTTGGAACTATCAAATCCATAAGCTAAATTATAACGAACATTTTATATATAATCAACTAAACACAAAGGTAAATTTAAAATGCACACAGTAAAAATTTTTTACATATAACTTAATTTTGTTTATTTTTATATTTACATTTATTTTAAAAAAAACAAATTGTTTCAAATATCTAAGATATCCGTTCATTCGCATTTAATATTTTTCAAATTTAATAAAAAACAATAATTATTTATTTAATTTTTCAAATGAAATAAATAGAAAATATTAATTTTTTAACAAAATAAATTTTCATTTCTAAAACAAGACGAAACAACCATCTCTAAAATTCATTCAATTAACTAATCTAGATAAGGATCGACAATATTCTAAAGTTGATCCAATCAATCTATGCATATATTAGCATCTACCAGAATTGAGATTTTTATGCTTTAAATAGTTATACTATGAATGGTTTTATCTTTAGGATTTGTCTATGTTTGTGAAAGATTTTTCATTTCTTCTACATATTGTGTCTTATTTTAAGAATGAAGAACAAGTAGTAGTTGAGGTTCCATATTTGTGTCTTAGGATTGCATACATTTTTCAAGCAACCAAATTTATTATTTGCTAATCTCCC